>PITA01008353.1:0-39029 GCA_004023965.1 Spilogale gracilis
AAGGAAGGAAGGAAGGAAGAAAGAAAGAAAGAAAGGAGGGAGGGAGGAAGGGAGAAAGGAAGGAAGGAAGAAAGAAAGAGAGGAAGAAAGAGAGAAAGAAGAGAGAAAGAAAGGGGGAAAGAAAGACCAGCCCAAAATATGACTCAGAATTAGAGCTGCAGTAAAGGAACATTCTCTGGGCCAGCAAGCAGGAGTTGCATTCTTGCCAACCCTTCCTATCAGCAGGCAAGCAATGCCTCCATTCAGACTATGTGAGTCATTTTGAAACTGATTGCAGTTGGCGCTTTTATTGGCATCCTTCCTTTGAAGTTGACTTTCAGATCATCAGTGGTTTTGTCTGCAGACCCTGGTGCCAAGGTGAAGTAACAAACTTTGCTCACAAAGCAATATTCTCAACAGTGTTTTACTCTTGGATACAAAATTGTCCAGTTAACAGTGAATACAGACGGTTGATTGCTGGATGGATAGGAATAGGTAGGTAGGTGGATATTATAGATCAAATATAAAATATTAACTATAGAATTCAAGCACTGAGTGTATGGGTATTACTTTAAAATTCTCTCAACTTTTCTGGATATTTAAATATTTACAAATAAAACGTTTAGGGGTAAGGAATATACCAATATCAGCAATGAGGTTAATAGTGGATTATAAACCCTTGGAAGATGAGCATGCAAGTAAGACTATAGAGACTTTTTTTATTAAATGACTTATTGATAGTTAATTATTTCCTTAATAATTTCCAAATTAAAGACATAGATGTCACGTAAAAAAAGAGGGGGTTAACATTTTGAATACCTTACTAGCAAATTCCAAACCATTAATCATTTATCAACACATGGATAGAAGAATAGCTTTTGGTGTCAGATGATAATAAGAGCATACCATGCCTTCCATTAGGTCAAGTTATTTAATCTGCCTGAGCTTTAGTTTTCTCAAGTATAAAATGTAACGGTGGTGGTGGTGGTGGTGGTGGTGGTGGTGGTGAGGATTAGCACCTCTTAAAGTTATACAGTTCAAATGTTCTGTAAAGAATTAACTGCTCTGTAAAGGATAAAGTACCCTATAAATGTTACTTATAAAAAATAAATCAACTATAAGAATTAAAAAGAACATGTTATTCCAATGTTTCAGACCAGTCCCTCAAAAGTTGGCCAATGTTATGTGAACAGCATTACTGGAGCATTTTGAAAGGTTGGAAGGTCCCTGGGTGCTTGAGTGACTCAGTCAGTTGGGTGGCTGACTCTTGATTTCGGCTCAGGTCATGACCTTGGGGTCCTAGGATTGAGCCCTGCAGTGGGCTCTGTGATCAGTGGGGTGTCAGCTTGAGGATTCTCTCTCTCCCACTCCCTTTGAACCCTTCCCCTGCTCTCTCTCTCTCTTTCAAATAAAAAAAATAAATCTTAAAAAGAAAAAAGTTTGGAGGTCCAGGATACTCTCAATTCAACTCACCATTTTTCTTCTGAAGCACCTGAAATTCATCATGCATTTAATGGGATTTTTTTTGTCTTAGAGAAAAAAAAGAAGGAAATAAAATATTGTAACCTTTAACAGTACTTCTTAAGTAAATTACACAAAATCTGATAATCTAATAACACAAAATAAGATCATTTTCACATTATTGAAACAAATTAAATATGTCACGCTTGCAAAATTCCTGTGAGAAATCCTTGTCCCAGGTCACTGTGTAATGTTGCTACTACAGATCAGAGAGGGACTTGCCCTTCTAACTTGCCTCAGAAGAGAAATGGGACTAGGATAGTGCAACAAAGCAACACAAAACTTAGTGTCTTAAAATAACAGCCACTAGTTACTTGTGAACCTACATTTCTGTTGATCACAGCTGGGTTTCCTCAAGTGCCTGAAATCCAGCTTTGCTTCTGGATTTGGCCCCAGAGGGTGCTGGGCTTCTTCACATGGTGGCTCAGTGGAGTTCCAAAGAGCTGGTAGGTGGGCACCATCTCTGGAGAGCCGAGCTCAGAAGGAGCATGATGTTACCTCTTTTGCATTCTGTTAGTCAAAGCAAGTTACCAGCTCGGCCTCCAGTCAAGGGGAAGGGAGATAGACCCCACCTCTTGATGGGAAGAACTACAGAGCCACATCGAAAAGGGAACAGAATCATCATAGCCACGTTTACAGTCTATCAAAACAAACAGCACCTGGATCACTTTCACTCTGGAAGATGACACTAAAAGTGTCGGCACATCTTCCCCTTTAAGGCCAATGTGTAGTTGTAGACCAAATCCTCTGCTTTGGACTGCCCATCAAAAAGTGAGAGAGGTGAGCATCTGGGTGGCTCAGTCAGTTAGGTGTCTGCCTTCAGCTCAGGTCATGATCGCAGGGTCCTGGATCGAGCCCTCCACTGGGCTTCCGCCTCAGCGAGGAGCCTGCTTCTCTCTCTCCTTCTGCCCTCCTCCTGTTTATGCTTCCTCTCTCTCTCAAATAAATGAAATTTTTAAGGAAAAAAAAAAGGTGAGGGGCCAGAAACAAAAATATCCTGTAAGCTGTAAAAAACAAATGCAATGATAGCTGAGTATTTTACAACTTTATTTTGGGTGGAGGATAAAATAACACTAGATAATCTCTTGGTGAATCTTTGAATCTCTTGATGTCAGGATATTGATGTCTTGGGGTCATGGTTTATCTTTATATGATCATAATCAGATCTAGCTCAGAAGACTTACTCCTACATTTGACTGGAAAGCATCTTCTACAGTTTCTGAGCTCACTGATAGGCAAGTATAGAGGGCTCTCCAATAGGATCTTGATCAATGGCTTCCGTCTAGGTGCAATTGTGAAAGACCCAGAATATTTGGTCTCCACAGGCTTTGCTCATGAACTGTATTCCCATGGAATCTTCCAGATTCCTTCGCTTGAAATCAGATTTCTCTCCTCTGACCTCACAAAGCGTTTTATTTTTATCTCTCTTTTGACACCAATACGTTTCTCCATATTATATTATATACGTAGCACATCTTCCTCAAAAGATTTTTTTCGGTTACATCTTTTTTTTTTTTTTCATCTTTGTGTCTCTCTTAGCACATTATAAGGTACCTCCTAGATATTGCAGTGTTAGTATTTAGCTGTAATGGACATTCATGATTGGTGTCCATTTGGATTGCTTAGTAACCATTATGTGCTATAGGTAAACACACACACATCACAAGAGTCAGTGGACATTGAATTCATTATTCAAGGGGAGTATATAATCTAAAATAGCCTCCCATTACAACATAACTGTATTTCATATATATTTTAAGACATACTTTTAAAACAATTTTTTAGCCTTACAAAAAAGTGGGAGGAATCCCCATGCCCCCAGCTCCAGCTGCAGAAGACCATGGTGAAGAAATACAGCAGACAAAATCCAGACAGTAAGCCACAAACAGCTCCAAAGGCTGAAGTTGCCCTGGCTCTGGGATGTGGAGGCTCCTACATTAATCCAAGACCCCAAGGGGGTCCAAAGGGCTTCTAAGCTGGTAGTTCTGGTAGGCAGGACTCTAAAGATGCCCCACACCCAGGATTCCTATGCGTTGTTGAATTAATCACTAATCTAGGTGCTGCTGTGAAGGGATTTTATGGATGTAACTGAAGTCCCAAATCAGTCTTTCTTTTTTATGAAATATTTTATTTATTGATTTGAGAGAGAGAGCACAAGCCATTTGAGGAGCAGAGGGATAAACAGACTCCCCACTTAACAGGGACCCTGATCCAGGACTCCAGGATCATGACCTGAGCCAAAGACAGATATTTGACCAATGGAGCCACCCAGGTGCCCCCTAAATCAGTCAGTCTTAATATTTAAATGTGGACTTGCTAGGTAGGTGAACCCTTTATTTAAAAGCAGATGGGGTGCCTGGGGGGGGGGGCTCCATCAGTTAAGTGTCCAACTCTTGATCTCAGCTCAGGTCTTGATTTCAGGGTCATGAGTTTAAGCCCTGCATTGGGCTCCATGCTGGACAAGAAGTCTATTTGAAATAGGTAAGCACATAAATAAATAAATACCTACCTACATACATACATACAGAGAAATTTCTCCAGAACTTTCTGTTCATGTGGATATTCACACAGCACTGAGTGTGTTCTCTGCTTGGACATACACTTTCTTTTACTTCCTTATTTACTGACTCGATCGGTTGTGATTTCTATAAAGGTAACTGTGTTTACCTGGTGGAAAAAAAATCCAAAACAAGGGTCCTAATTACTGTTTTTCTCCAAAATTACCCAGAGATTATCCAGCAACCCAAGCACTCTTGCCAGGAGAAGTAAGAGACAAGCTGGGAAGAGGGAATGAGAGAGATTCAAGGTGTGAGGAGGATTCAGACCCACTGTTGGCTTTGAAGATGTAGGGGGGACTCAGAGAAGGACCAGAGGGAAGCTTCTAGAAGCTGAGAATTGTCCCCCTATGATAGTCAGCAAGAAAATGAGGACCTCTGTCCTAACCAATGATAAGGATCTGAATTCGGCCCAGAACTGAGGTGAGCTTGAAAGCAGGTTCTTCTCCAGACCCTCCAGACCAGAGCGGGGCGCAGCCAGCGCCGTGACCTCAGCAACTGCCAGGCCCACACGGAGGATGCAGACAGGCCCTTTTGGAAGCACTGGCCGCATGACTGTGAGCTAATCAGTGGCTGTTGTCTGAAGTTACACTGACTGCGGTAACATGTTCAGCAACTGCATGGGACCATGCAGACTGAAGGTGTGACGTTTTAGAGAAGCAGGGGGCACATGAGCAGTCTCTTCCTGAGAACTGGCTGGAAGGAAAACTGTCATCAGGCAAAATCAAGTTTCAGTTGAGGCCCAGAGATGAGGGCAGCATTCAAGTTGAACATGTGCCTCTCAAAATGAGAAGGTGATATGATTAAGAAAGATGCTGACAAATACCATTCTCAAAATGTAGGGGCTTTCTTTCTTTCTTTCTTTCTTTTTTTCTTTCTTTCTTTCTTTCTTTCTTTTCTCTCTTTCATAAAATCAGAGCATATGTAAATATGTTCACATTTCTATAAAGACAGCTTTCCATAAAGCCGAGGATAACACAGTCAGAGGGAGGTACTCCCCAAAGGGACATCCAGCTACAACCGTGGCGCCTATTGTCATCTTGGAGTGAGGATTCTGCCAGTCGGGGAGATGTCTTTTGCTCCCTCCTGGCACCCTTTCCTGCCTCCCTGCCTGCTTATCGGGGACCAGGAACAAGTACAAAACAGTCCCAGGAAATTCTCGAGTGTTTGCTGTGAGATGAAGGGAAGGAAAGGCGATGTCTCCGCAGCGCCTCCCAGCAGACCCTGCTTCACGCTGCCTGAGGTCCACACACACAGAGGTACCTTGATGGAGGAGGGGGGTGTCAGAGGGCTCAGAGAAAAGTGGCGCATCTGAGCACAGGTCTAGGACGAAAATCATCAGTGTGGTCCCTGGGCATGGTGCTGCCACTGTGGACCTGGTGATATGAGGTCACTTCATCTTTCCAAGGCAATGCGCTGTGAGTAGGTGGGGCGCAAGGCAGTGGGAAGACAGGAGCTCTCCCAGCTGCCCTGTGCAAAACGGTTTTCTTTTTCCTTTCCTTTTCTTTTTTTCCATTTGGACACACATTTAGTCAGAAGAGAGCTGACTAAAAATACATAAAATCAAGTAGATGAGTTGTGGAACCAAAGGCATGATTCTATCGATCTTGCAACAGTATAAACATTTTTTCCTATTCAAGGAAATACTGTAGTCACTTAGGGATTTCTCAAAGTAAGATGATAGTTCAATGATACCATCTCCCTGTCCTGTCCCCTTGTTTCCATGAACTTTCTGTTCATGTGGACATTTGCACAGCATTGAGTGTGTTCTCCACTTGGACATACACTTTCTTTTACTTCCTTATTTATTGTCCCGATCGGTTGTGATTTCTGTAAATGTAACTGTGTTTACCTGATGGGAAAAATCCCAAACAAAGGTCCTAGTTACTGTTTTTCTCCAAAATTACCCAGAGATTACCCAGCATCCCAAGCACTCTTGTCGGGAGGAGTAAGAAACAAGCTGTGAGCATGCAATCCTCCTAAAACGAGAAGCATCCATGCAATGCTAGCTTTCGCTGGGGCTGGACCATAAAGAATCCATGAATGTGAACTCCTGAGATCACATATGAAGTTTTGGTTAACTGTGCTATTTTCCGCAGAGAGGTCTTCAGCATTTGAGAGCACTCTGATTTCAGCAATATTAGTTGGAAATTTTTTGGATGCAAATGATTGGAACGCACATTTTCTATCTCAACCACACCCGATGGGGGTGGAGGGGGAAGTGTGGGTCCTGAGATGCCCCCAGGGACAGGGGGAGGCAGGGCGCAGGAAGGCACCACTTTGGGTTGTCTCAGTGGCTTTCTGTGTGTAAACTGCATTCTCTCCAGCCCACAACGGCTGCAGACTCTCCTTGGCCAGCTTTCTACTCCTAGCTCCAGGTATGAAAATCTCCAGGAGAGCCGCTCACTGACCCAGCCGGAGTCAGTGCTGGCACAGGTCCCGCTTTCTAGGGGCAGCACCTGTGAAGAAGAGACTGTGTTGAAGTCATTTATAATGAAAGTGCTATCGTGAGAACATGAACAGGGGGAAGCAGGGCAAGAGAGACACAAGAAACCAAATGGAAGTGTGACTTCAGGAGAGGTTCCAACTTCAGCTTGATCCTGCGGGAAACTCTGGGTGCAAAGAGTGCTCAGAGTTCGTCCAGACAACGCTATAAGCTTGAGACACTTTCAGACTCCCCCACCAGCTGGTCCCTGGCTCAATGTCACCAGCATCTGGCATTGATGTTTCTGCCTCCCTGCGCCTGCTTGCAGGTGATATGGGAAAGCCAAGCATCTCCACGAGTTGAAGAGGGTCACAAATGGGAGCGCTGAGACGCAAAGTGCATCCGAGCAAGGCACAGGCAACAGAAGTAAGTCCCTACAGGGACTACTACTAAGAATCAAAAGTGTCTGTTCCATGAGGCTTTCCCAGGAGCGAGCGCTACTGTCAGTGCCCTGGGATCCTATGTACCTTCAGTTGGTTCAGGGATTCTCCTCCCGAATAGTCACAGCATGGCCAAGGGCATGAAACAACATAAGTGTTGGCTGTTACCATTTAGACTTCATGATTAGAATGAGGGAAAGCGGGAGCTTTCCCAAAGGAATGGGATAGACAGATAAAAGAATTGTCTTGGGCGCCTGGGTGGCTCAGTGGGTTAAAGCCTCTGCCTTCAGCTCAGGTCATGATCCCAGGGTCCTGGGATGGAGGCCCATATCCGGCTCTCTGCTCAGCAGGGAGCCTGTTTCCTTCTCTCTCTGCCTGCCTCTCTGTCTACTTGTGATCACTCTCTCTGTCAAATAAATAAATAAATAATCTTTAAAAAAATAAAAAAGAATTGTCTTCTATACCTAGTCCCCAAATATTAACAACAGGGAAACATTGTCAACTAATTCTGCAGATAACTTTGAAGCTTCAGAGAATCTTCATATTGAGATCTAAACTGGAATACAGGATTGGGGCGCCCTGGTGGCTCAGTCATTAAGCATCTGCCTTCGGCTCAGGTCATGATCCCGGGGGTCCTGGGATCAAGCCCCACATTGGGCTCCCTGCTCAGTGGGAAGCCTGCTTCTCCCTCTCCCACTCCCCCTGTTTGTGCTCCCTCTTGTGTCTCTCTATGCCAAATAAAATCTTAAAAAAAAAAAATACAGTATTATAAAGGAGACAACATTCTGTTCTTTCTGATGCTTACTCTTTTAATGATATTTACTCATGAAGATAGCATTTATAAAGAAGAGCTTCTAATAAAAAAAGTTCTAGTGAATTTCAGAAAGCATTTATACATCAAATGTATTTGAACTCATAGCAATGTCTGAGTAAAGACAGATTTATGGGACTGATCTGGCATCTTATTATCTGTTATCTTCATCTAAATTTCAGGAAATAGACTCTACCTGAAATTTGTTGTTGAAAATATTTGATTTCCTGGAAAACGCTATTTATAGTTAAGAGGGCATCACAGGTCTTTTTGATTAAAAAATCTTTTTTCAGTTGGAAGATAAAGGTAAATATTATGACTTACAGTTGATTCCAGAAGACTATACATTTCCAAAATAAAATATTGCTAGATATCACAGTGTTTCTTCAGTTTATTCAGAAATCTATAATGAGGTATTTGTGATGAAAATTTCCAAAAAAAAAAAAAAGGAAAGAAAAGACTGATTGATTCCCTGGCAGTTTGTGTAAGATTCTTGCAAAACAGGGCACCTGGGTGGCTCAGTGGGTTAAAGCCTCTGCCTTCGGCTCAGGTCATGATCTCAGGGCCCTGGGATCCAGGCCCAGATCGGGCTCTCTGCTCAGCAGGGGACCTGCTTCCTCCTCTCTCTCTGCCTGCCTCTCTGCCTACTTGTGATCTCTCTCTCTCTGTCAAATAAATAAATAAAATCTTTTTTTTTTTTAAAGATTTTATTTATTTGACAGAGAGAAACACAGCCAGAGAGGGAACACAAACAGGAGGAGTGAGAGAGGGAGAGGCAGGCTTCCCACTGAGCAGGGAGCTCGATGTGGGACTCGATCCCGGGTCTCCGGGATCATGACCTGAGCCGAAGGCAGTCGCTTAAACAACTGAGCCACCCAGGTGCCCCAATAAATAAAATCTTTAAAAAAAAAAAAAAAAGATTCCTGCAAAACATCAAACCCTATGAAAATCTGGCAGATGCTTAGATTTCACAGAAACCATTTTCAGAGGATTACAAAAGCTTCTTTCTAGTTTATAAAACGTGTGGCCAGATGCACTAACACAAAAGAAAATGCAATGTATGTGTAGAAAAATACCAGGAGGAAGAACCAAGAGTTTGGTTATTTATCAGTGGCCATATAATGTCTGTTTTCTGATTTATTCTTGCTCTTCTGGGTTCTAGACTTTAATACTTTTCTACCTTCTACCTTTCAAGACACTCTCCCCTTGAACCTGATTCTTGACATTTTTCCTCAGATATGGATCTGGACTCCTTTACTTGGCTATAATTTCTGTTGGCTTCTTAGTTCTGTTTCAGGCTATTTTGAGCAAAAAGTCATGGAACCCAGTGTAGTCTGGACAAATTTTGCCAAAATATCTCAGTCATCATATACTATCTAATCCCATGTAATATAAGAAATAATTTCTCAGCTTGAAAGAAATACCACCAAATCCCAAAATGATGTTTTAAAATCTGATAATACCATTTTAAATTTTATTTCAAAGAAGGAGTAAATTAAGAATGCCGAAGAATATTCTAAAAAAGAAAAAGACTGGGAAAAAGAACCAACAACAATAAATACATATGTAACACTGGGTTAGGATAGCTCATAGTAGTTAGAGCTTAACATATCACAAATAATTTCTGATAAAATGGCCATGAAGAAAAGGGACAGAAGTCAGTGGTTAGTGATTAGAGCAGAAAATCCATTTATACCTGTATCACACACTATATAATACAAATTATTTTTAAAAAACCTAAATGTAGAAAAAGAGTTGAATATCTAATATCTAAATTCTGGATTATTTTATTCACCTTAGAAATAAACAATTGACTCACAGAACTACAAGTCAACAAATTTAAAGAGATTTTGAAAACATTTACATCTCCAAAAAAAACCCCCCAAAAACAAACTTTAACTAAAGTAGAAAGGCATACAAAGGCTGTGGAAAGACATATACAGCAAATATGACAAATATAGTAAATTCTTTTTTTTTTTTTTAAGTAGGCTCCATGCCCAGCATGGGGCTTGAACTCATGACCCTGAGATCAAGAGTTGCATGCTCTATCTACTGAAGCCAGACAGGTGCCCCAAATACAGCAAATTCTTTATTATTTAAAGAATTAAAAAAAAAAATCAATGGATAAATGAATGATTTGAACAGGAGGAAAAACATAGTTAACAAAAAGTTTTAAAATGACCAACCTTGCTAAAAAATAAAAATATACATAAAAACAGCAATAAGGATTTTTTTGTAATTCAGACATACTTCACACTCTCAGAAGAGATCTGTGGGACTGGATATACTCATCTATCCCCGCTGACAATGGGAGTGGCTGCAAATATTTCAGAAAACAAGTTAGTATTACATATAAAGAATAATGAAAATCATTGTTTGCCTTGACGCGGTAATCCCAGGCCTGGAAAAAAAAAAAAAAGAAGAAAAACAGAATAAATAAGAAGCATTTTAACAAGATTTTATTTATTTATTTATTTATTTATTTATTTATTTGTTTGTTTGTTTGTTTGTTTGTCAGCGAGAGAGAGTGGCAGGCAAAGGGAGAAGCAGGCTCCCCGCTGAGGAATGCAATCTCAAGACCCTGGGATCATGACCTGAGCTGAAGGCAGATGCTTAACTGACTGAGCTACCCAGGCGTCCCAAAGCAGTAGGATTTATGATAGGAAGAAAGGAAGAAAGGAAGGTGAGTAGGAAGTTAAGAAGCTGGAAAGAAGAAGGGAAGGAAGAAAAAAAAATAAGGCATTAATTAAATTATGGCATAATGCAGCTATTTGAAATAACATGTACCCTATAAAAAAAGCAAGGAAAATGTTTACTATGTAATGTTCAGTAAAAGAAAAATAGGATGTGTCCTTATGTACATATTAAATTAGCTACCAAGCAAAAATGAGCATGTATACTATTAGGATCAGAAGGGAAATTTCAAAAGTGAAAATAGCTGGGACTTACTCTCCTTCTTCCATGTGTTCTTACTGCTACTTTGTATCCTTACCACCAGCGAGAAAGCACAGCTCATACACAGGAGAAAGACAACACTGTCAGGCATGAGCACTCCCAGGCTGGCTGGTAGCCCCATTCTTCAATATTCACAAAGAGGAGAGCACAGCTTTGAACTGGTCCTGAAGTTTCTGAAAGAGGAATAACAAAGAAAACAATATGGGAAAAAATGAAAAGGACTGCTTTATTTGCTAATGTTTTATGCCAGGAGGTACCTAAGAGCATCCACTTTCTATATACACACAGGAGAAAAGATTATTCAGGTAAATGTCATATTTTCACTCAAGCTTCAAAAAAGCACTTGATAAAAATGTTCTGAATTGGGATTAAGTATTGAGTTACCTATCGGCACTTTGTTGTATTAATCATCACCATCAAATTATAAACTATTAGTCACCCCATCGTAGAGGCTGCTGTACTAGACTTTATCTGATAGCAGTGCATTTGCCTTAGTTACAAAGATAGTTTTTCTAAGAAAATGGGACAATCTGGCCTTTGGACTGGTTTTCTTCCCCCTTCACATCCATCTTAACACTTCTCTGATTGCTTTGGTTCCCGAGTTTGGTCAGTGGGGAGGGAAGCAAGAGGGCTCAGTCCCCCGGCGTTGGTTTTTCCTACAAGTATAAGGGAACAGGCTTTCCTTTTTCATGATTAATAACAACATGGTGCAATTTTTCTATTGTTCAGTTGTCATTTCTAGGCTTTCCATTGCTGTCAGCTTGGTAGCCAAGAAAACCCCTCGAACAACCCAAGAAACCACTGCTCTGGCTTGGGATCAATGGGCAGCAGTGTTTCTGGGCTGACAACTTCAGGAGGGAGAGATGTCAAATTTACAACCGTAGCCGCGCTTGCCGACTCAGCTGTGAAAAGCGACAAGAGCCTGTTTCCTTTCAATACTTAAGCCCCAAACTACAACGTAAGAAAAAGATTTCTATTTCCTGCCTCCTACTCCTATAGTTGCAAAACTGCCTTTTTCACAGCTTATTAAAGATCTTTAAAGTTGAGATGGGGGGGTTGTTCTTTTTTTAAGCACTGACATCTATGGTTTTTAGAATATCTTAAAAGGCGAGGTGTGATTTAGCTTCCTGGGGACAGCATCTGATCGCCACAGCTTGGCCCTGCTCTCCCAGAACGCAATGCCCCTGACCCTGGAAAGGAGCCTGGGGGAGAGCAGTGGCTGATAGTCAGCAGAGTGTTCCTACAGTAAGAATTTTATATAAATAATTAACGGCCTCAAAAATACTTTTAGTGCCCATCAGGCTCAAACCTGACCGTTCATTGGCTCTTCTATACTGTAGAGCTGATATGATTTGGTTCTTGGCAAAGAATTTGCTCTTACAGAAACTGATAGGAACAGTGAACTGGAACAGGGCAAGGAGCCTGACAGGACAATTCCGGGGCTAGGATTGTTTATTTAATTAATCAATTTATTTATTTTGAAGATTTTTATTTATTTATTCGAAAGAGAGAGTGATAGTGAGATTGAGAGAACAAGTAGGGAGAGGGACAGAGGGAGAAGCAGGCTCCCCACTGGGCTCAACCCCAAGATCCTGGGATCCTGACCTGAGCCGAAGACAGATGCCTAGCTGACTGAGTCACCCAGGCGCCCCAAGGATTGTTTAAAATCCATATACATAATCAGTGGGAAAATGACAAATTGTGCTTTATATAGAGAATATTGGTTCCAACTCCTTTCCTCCTTCAATGAGGCAGTCTTTGATATAAGAGTAAGTTTTCCATCATTTTAGTTCTCTTCCTTATCCCACATGTAAACATTTCATAACAGAGCAGGTACATCCAGGCATGAGGACAGGACATGCCTGTGACATGAGGTCTTGGTAGCTTTTGCTGATGGCTTTTTCAGCAAGGGCTGTGGATTGTCCATCTTCAGTTAGAATCCTCACGTGGATATTCGGGCTTCATAGGCTCCAAACCCCTGCACCTGGATCACTGAGGCCAACGCCTCCACAAGGGAGGAGGCTGTGAAAGGCAGGGGTCCCTAGGATCTGCCTCACTGAGGGCCTATTTATGGTGGGTTTATTTCCTTTCTTGTTTCTGTTTCTTCCTTAATGTAGCTGGGCCTCAGTTTCCTCTTCTGTTAAATGGAGATAACTCCTAGCCATGATTATTTAAAGAATGAAGATGTTCAAATGAATAAAGTACTTGGTACAGTTTTTTCTCACTGAAAAGGACTAAACGAATCACAGCCAAAAGTAATGACAAATACAAGCTCTCATAATCCGGTTGTGATTAAACTGTTTAGTTAATGACTTTGTTTTATATTTCCTACATGTGATAGATATGTACGCTTTTACAAATCTTGAATATAGTTGCAGTAGTTTTGGATACATGAATCTGTTCCTATTTCTCACACCTAAAACTAGGATCCTTTGGATTAATATGGAAGATTATGCAAAACCATATTTTATTACCAGAGCCCAGGGTTTTTTTTCCTTTTTAAAAAATGGAACAGGATACAGGAAAACCTTAAAAATTCACAGACCCCTATTCACTTACCTCCACATATCTTTCTTTTTCTTCCAGCTTCCTCCTGTAATAGTTACAAGGTTTTTGTGTGACATAAGGGGCAAGCAAATGTCCTCCCTTAAAATCTCCATCATATCTCGTCAGCTCTGAATTAGACACTTTTCTTTTGCTAACTCAAACTTAGTCTCATACCCTCATTGACAATTTACATATTTTACAGAATGTCTGTGGTTTAAAATATCTCATTCTTTGAGGATCACCTCTGAGGATATTATGGTCAAGTTAGGTTTATAGTAAATACATTTTGGAGGTGCCTGGGTGGTTCTGTCAGTTAAGCAACTGACTCTTGATCTCAGTTCAGGTCTTGATCTCATGGTTGTGAGTTCAAGCCCCATGCGGGACTCCACGTTGGGTATGGAGTCCACTTAAAAACAAAATTAAAGTGAACACATTTTGTAATTAGTAGTTCCACATTTTAAAACTCCTTTGGATGTTTTATTTTCTCCAGAAAAATCATTATTTGATTCAGCATCATTATATTTAACTTGACATTCATTCTTTTATCAATAATTCATATTCAGCAAAGAGCACAACAGACAAAATATTGGGAAATGAAATATTACTCATTAATAACATATGATCATTAAACTATTGTTCTTATTTCATTGAATTCGTTCTAGAAAATAAACAGAGGTTAGTTTCAGTTTGTGTTCCCTCAGCATTTATGTGGCACCTGCTTGTAGGCAGAGTTCTATTTTGATGACAGTGGGGAAATCTCCAAAAATGTGGAAAAAATGACCCCTGCGCAATGAGTGACTCATGTAAATTTAAAAAGTGGGGACTTTCAAGAGATCTTTTTGTCCAGGTTCCCTATTTCTAGGTATGTCTATAGCTGTGTTAATAAATAAGCAAGATAACTCAGTTTTCTCATGTCAATGGATTGGGGATGCTAGAATGAAGAGTAACTGTGTGTGTGTGTGTGTGTGTGTGTGTGTGTGTGTGTGTGTGTGTGTGTGTGTAACACTTGACCACGGGTCTACATAACTTCTGTCATCCTAAGAAAGGACTTTACCCCACCTCGCTCCCCTCTGGCATTGGAATTACCTGTGTGCAGACCTGCCTTGACTCAAGGGTAAACAGCACTTCAGGGAATTAAAGGTGTGGTTCTTCCGGTGAAGACTGTGTCAGTTGGTGGAAAGGATTTGGTCTTCGATGAGCTCCTCAGTGGGCCCGGCAGGCCTAAGAGGGCAAGGCCAGTGGCAGGTTCTCTCTGCCCTCAGGCCTGAGAATGTGGGGAGGACACTCCCAGCAAACAAGTGAGGCCTCCCATAATGAAATGTGACAGTGTTCCCACTGGTGGGAGGCCACTGGGGAGAGGGCCAAGAGAATGATTTGCATAATTACATTCACCTGAGGGACTCCATTTACCCAACAATGGGTCTCATTGTGGTAAAGCCAGCTGCTGGCCATACTGTTAGAACAACTCGAGCTGTGGCCTTGTTCCAAAACAAATGCTTGGACCTTGAAAAATGACCATTAGCGTTTTGAACGCTATATAGTTATCACTCGTACAAATCTTAAGGGGACGTGTCACACTCACAATGAGGCATGTAATCCACCTGAGTCCCTTCCAGAGCGGAGGGACTGTGTTTTACTGAGGACACTGCATTGATAGAGGTGCTCCCTACTGCAGACAGCTTCATCTTCCATCTGAAGTGTGAGAGTGATCGTGACCAGAGGGAGATGGCCTTTACCTGTAAGTTTTCTCCCGATGTTTGGAAAAGAATGATGTATTAATGGTTTTTCCCGGGGAAGGCACTTGCTGTTTTAAGCTTCGGTACAGTGTCTTGCGTCCTCCAACTCCACAGGCTCTCAGTGGACTTGAGACGTCAAACAGAGGATGCACGTGGTGGAGGAGGGGGTAGAGCACACCTGTGGCCACATTCCGTGGCTGGGGCAGATTTACCTAAGACACCAAATAGAGGGGAGATAGCAGAGAGCACAAATACGGTGCCCTGCTTGGTTCCTGGTATTGCCCATATTTACACTAAAAAGGGAGGTGTCGCTGTGGGGGGTGCTGCGGGGCTCTAGAGACAAATCCCTGTATTATGCTCAGTAATTGTTGCATTTTGTCCCTCAAATTTTAGAGCACAGGATGGATTTCAAGGGGGAGAAAATCCCCTAAAGGAGTTTGCCTCTTCTCAGCTTTAATTAAGTACACAAATTCAATCTCATTTTGTAAACACAGCAGCAACCAAAATTATTTTTCAGCCTTTGACTGTCAAGTAGAGAAATAGGGAGCAGTCCGCTGAGGAAGGAGCCCGGCTCCTCTTTAGCTGCTCAAGCTGTGCCTAGCCTAATGCGAAAAGGCGGGTGTTTACTTTAGCAATTTCCTGACTTTCTGATAAGACCTAAAAGGTTTAGAAGCTAGCAGGATTCCAAAGCATGGAGTTGATTATTAGGTCCACGTGCTTGGCTCTGTCCCTGTCTCCCAGAGGTGGCCAGCTGATGAAAGACAAACATGCTGGTTTTTATTTTCCTTTGACAGCAGATAGTGGGAATTACAAATGAAAGATACTTCGCTGCCAAGAAGAGTGCTCACTCAGAGGAAGAAAGTGGTAAGACAAAATGGCAGGACGAGTGACAGGTGGCCTGAGAGTGTGTAGTGCAGGAAGCCTGGGGAGGGCCCAGGGTCTGGACACCATGAGTTCTGACAGAACCTCACACTGCCCTGGCAGCCCACCAATGCCCAGACACCAAGGGGAGCTTTCTAAAACAAAACCCGCCTCCTTGAAACTCTGTGGTCTCCCAGCCTGCAACAGTGGCCCCTGAGCCTACAGACTCATCAGAGCCATTGGGGTGGACCGTACACAGACATTCAGATTCAGAATTCTCTGGGGCAGACAGAGGCAGAAAGGAAATCTGTGTTTATATTTCACTTTTCAAGTCCTCCAGCTTTTTGGATTCAGAGAAATAACTACAACCACATGAAAGAACTCAAGCGTCCATGATGTATTATCTCCGCAGGAATTTAATTTCCCTCCTAAATGCCTCTGAGGGTTCCTGGGTTGAAGGGAAGAAGGTTCTGAGATTGTCCTTGTTTTTTCTTTTTCTCATTAACCTGACTCAGAGCTCCTGCCCTCAACTTTTTCCTCCGTTTGGCATCTGCTTCTCCTTTCTTTGTTCCAGTTGACCCTCTTCCTCTTCCCCCCAGGGCATCACCACCACCAGTTTACACTTCATTAGGGGTTAATAAACCCTAAGTAGGAGGAAGACTAAAAACTGCAAAGTAAGAAACCAGGTACTACTGCTCCTAAAATGACATGGTCCCTCTTGCCATTCGAGAATTAATTGGATGGTTCTCACAGTTATTCCCTAACTGTACCCATGTTCCGCCCCAAATGGCCTTCTTCTCATCTCCTCTCACCTTTTCTACCTCAGTTTCAAGTTCCTTCGGGTATCAAAAGGATGTTTGTGTTCCCCTCAAATTTCTATGTTGAAGCCCAAACCCCTAATGTGATGAGTATGTATTTGGAGGTTGGGTTTTGAGAATTGATTAGGTTTAAGTGAGGTCAGAGGATAGAGCCCCATGATGGGATTACTGCCCTTAGAAGTGCCTTGTGAGGATGTAGAAAGAAGGTGGCTATCTACTAACAGGAAGCACCCAAAACCAAATCCCCGGGCACCTTCATCTTAGACTTAGCAGCCTCGAGAACTGTGAGAAATCAATGTTGGTTGTTTAAGCCACCCACTCTGTGCTAATTGGTTATAGCAGCCCAAACCGATAGGACACTTTGCCTCCTCTCCAACCCTCCAAAATCGTCTTCTATTGGGGGTCTTCCTCTGAGAATAATCCAGAAGGTACCCAAATTAGAGGCATCTTTCTTTGTACCCCCTTCATCTTGCAAAGCAGCTCAGCCCTTTTGCATCAGTCTCTCCCTGCAGCTGAGCTCCTGGGCCTTGTACTTCAAAAACAGTATTAGTGAATATGCCACAAAGAGTGGTATTCTCCAAGGATAAATTCTGTAATTTTTCTTACCTTGTCAGATCCCTGTCATTGGGACCCTAAGAAGCTTTATGGATGATTCTGATGGAGTCAATTCCCTGTGTCTGGCAACCACAGGCTTCCCATCAGTGGAAGATCCTTCTGGAACCCTGTCTATCTTGGGGATTCCTGCTAACTCTGGAAAAGTCTCTGCCATTTGCTCCCTGATGTTTTCTGTAACTCCACCTGAAGTATCTTTTATTTTTGTCACACTGCTATACTTTGTACCTATTGGCATGGAAGCATTCATCTTGTGTTAATGGGATTTGGAGGTTGTCCCTTTGGACTTCCCTCCCTACTGGTCCAAGAGGATCTTAAGGGCAAGTCTTGCTCTTTATGGTGTGTCTCTGACATCCGATGTGCTTATCATTGGGTAGAATGTTGTTTGTTTACTGAATGGAGTAAGATGTGGAATGACAAATATTGGCTAGATTAGGCAATTAGGAGGTCATTGGTGACCACGGTCACTCCAGAAGAAATACTCATTAGTGAGAGGCTGTCTTGGAGGCTTCTCCTATAAATGTGTGGACTGGGACTTGCACACAAGTTCTTGACTAGGGATGGCACCGTGTAATCTTATCCACAATCCCTTGCCCTAGCTGTGACTTCTGACATGCATGCCTTGGCCTTGTGGAAAGATACTGTCTATTTACTTATCTTCCCAGAAGGTAACATTTTGCAGTTTGCTAGCTAGAGGAGGCCATCAGGATTCACTCAGAGACCCTGCTGGTAGAGTCCTTGCTCCTGCAGAGGTCCCACCTCCCGGGACTGGACTCCATGGTTGGAACCCTACCGAATCATTTCATTTCTTTTTCTCTGTGAAGGGGGAAGTACGTTTAACAGAGTTAAATGAAGTACCTTAGGAGAGCCACCATTGCCACGTATTTGGAAAATGTTCAAAAAGCCCAAGATGTTTCCATAGGCACCTCAAACTCAACATGGGCAAAACTGAAGTCATTACCTCTCTGTTGCGTTTCCTTGGATGGGTACATCTGATTGCCCAAGCTAAAAGCCCTCCTGCACCGCCATGCCTTCAGTCTACCCACAGGTCCTCCTGGGCTCACCTCAAAAAGTTAATTCCTATCCTCTGCCCTCCATTCTCTGGCCACTGCCCTGCCTCAGGCCATCACTGTCCTTTAACTAAATTATGTCAATTGCTTCATGTCATCTCCTGTTATCTTGTCTTTCCTCACAAATTCAACTCCCAGATGCTCTCCAGACATCGTTCTGAAAACAGAATCCATTCTCCTATTTAAAACCCTTGCATATTCCCCCCCTTTACTCTCAGCCCACTGGTTGAGTCCAGACTGGCTTGGCATCCAAGTCCAATCGCTTTGGTGCCAGCCTACCATTCTGCCCTCTTCCAGCTCCTCTACACTGTGCACTAACTTGTTCCCCAAGGATCGGTCATGCCCCTTCAAGCTTCCCTGGCCTTGCTGTTTCCTAAGCCTGGGCCTTCTCCCCTTATCTGTTGCTTTTATCTCTAGAATATTCTGAATCCCCATCCAAGGTCTCTGTTCCTTCTCTGTTTGACTATACACTCCTCTATTGTAGCACTTCATGTTCACTTACAATCATTTGTTTAATCTCCCGGGTAGGACCTTGACTTTCACATCAAAGATGGTATGTTGTACATTTTCCTCTCGCTAGCATTTATCAAAGGGTCTGGCATTTATTCTGTGCGAAGTATATGTTGAGATCTTTCCATTTGCAACGGTGTGGATGGAATGAGAGGGTATTATGCTGAGCAAAAGTCAATCAGAGAAAGACAATTATCATATCTCTCTGATACAAGGAACTTGGGGGGTCATAGAGTCAGGGAGGGGAAAAAAATGAAACAAGATGGAACTGGGGAAGGAGACAAACCATAAGAGACTCTTAATCTCAGGAAACTGAGGATTGCTGGGGTGGGGGATGGAAGGGATGGGGTAGCTGAGTGATGGACATTGGGGAGGATATGTGCTATGGTGAGTGCTGTGAATTGTGTAAGACTGATGATTCACAGTCCTATACCCTTGATGCAAATAATACATTTTATGTTAATCTAAAAAAAATTAAGAAAGAAAGAAAGAAAGAAAGAAAGAAAGAAAGAAAGAAAGAAAGAAAGAAACTTAAGGGGCACCTGGGTAACACAGTCGGTTAAGTGCTGGCTTTCACTGCAGCTCAGGTTCTGATTTCACCATCCTGATCGGAAGCGAGCTCAAGACCCACGTTGGACTCCATGCTGGCCATGGAGTCTGCTAGATTCTCTCTCCTCCCTCTGCCCCTCTTGCTCATGCTTACTCCCTCTCTCTCTAAAATAAAATAAATAAATATTTTTAAAAAGTTAGAAAGAAAGAAAGAAAGAAAGAAAGAAAGAAAGAAAGAAAGAAAGAAAGAAAGAAAGTCTATCCCCCAAAGACATCAACAGTTCTACGATGGAATACCATGCAACTACTAAGAAGAATGAATTAATCCACGCATCTTGATTATAGCCTCAGAGTGATATGCATCTATTTTTTTTTTAAAGATAGAAAAAAGCAGCTCTTTACATTTGTCTTCATCTCTCTGAATATAGCGAAGCGGATGAAAGAAATCCTGAATTCAGTCTTTGTTTAACCCGGTGAGTGGGATTGGAGGAAGGAGGGACAGGTAATTTTCTTTATAGCTCTATTATTGGACTGGTCAAAAAGAGCTTGTATTGCTTTTGTAAAAGCAGTTAAGAAAAATGAAGTAAACGGTGAATGAGTAAATGGGCTTCGGGAGAGAAGTTTTCAGAGAAGAGGGAATATTGTTACTGTGGTGCAAACTTTAGGAGAGTCGGAAGAAGAAAATTAGAATCCCCAGAACATATAATCAGGGTATTATTATTCATTCTGTAAAGGGTTTTTCTCTCCTCTGAAAGAATCTCCACAGGCTCCTTTTTAAAAAGGTAACTCCATTTAAGCTCTTACACACTTAACAGATGATTAACCACAGGCTTGATGGGGGGTGGAGCCCAGAAAGAGAAAGTTTCAGGAGGCAGTGCCAATTGAAGAACTATCAAAATGAAGATAAGCTCCATTGATATTATAATGTAATTATCAGGGAAATTACTACATTGAAAAAATTCAAAGTTCACACAGTTTTTCTGAAGAAAAGGCACCCAGGTACATCAGGGAGAAGGGGACGGAGCCTTCTTCTGCCCTTCCTGGTGCAAGGCCATAGACCTGAGAACACTACACAACTGGCAGATACTGTAGCCGAGTCCTAGGTCTTACTGAGAAAGCAAATCCTTTTCAGGTGTCTGCAATTAGAGAGGAGAGGGGGGTGGTAGTGAGCAGATAAGAAATTTTTTTTTTTTTTTTTTTTTTAAAGAGTAAAAGCTAGGTAAAGTAGACCTGACAGTCACCATGAAAAGAAAACACTGAGAACCTTGCATTATGACGGTGATCTGGGCCTACCTGATCCTTTAGTCATGAAAGCAGAGGAGGATGAGAGCCACTAACTCATTTTTTGTCTTTGATAAAAGAAAAAAATACCAACTGGCCTTGCCTTATTGACTTACTCTGTACTTGTCACTAAGGGGACAATTTTAAGAAGACATTATCTACCAAAAGAAAGGAAATCGGGCCAGAGGCCTTTTGGGTTCCCACCCACAACTTCTATATGATAAAATCAAGTGAAACACAATCAGCACAGCCTTGAGGGGGAGAGGGAGAAGGCACAATGTGGCAATATCTTGGACTCCTCTGGATTATGTAAAACAGGGGTGACAGACTTTTTCTGTAAAGGGCCAGATAGTAAATATTTTACTTGGCTTTCTGGGCCAAGTGATAAAATCTAGAATGTTATGTAGGCACTTTAACAACAAAAGCGAAAGAGTAGATTCCCACAATTTTGTAAGTTAACCAAATGCAAAACTTTGTTTAGGAACACTGAAATTTGACTTTCAGATCATTTTCATGTGCCATGAAGTCTTCTTTTATGAAACTTCTCACCCATTTGAAAATGGAAAAATGCATGCTAAGCTCATGGACATACAAAGACAGGTGGTGGACTGGGTTTGGCCCATGGGCTTTATTTCGCTGCCTCTCGAGGTGGATGGAACATTTCCAGGTCAAGGTCAGAGCCTTCTTCTGCCCTTCTGACTGCCCTCAATCAGTCAAGGTCCTATAAGCTCAAGTTGAGGTTGGGCAGCTCTTCAAAATTCTTGTCAACACAGCACCTCTGCCAGGGACAACCACAAAGGAGTGGCAGGGGACGGCACGGCTTGCCATGCAGTGGCATCTCTGTGGTGACTGCTCAAAGTCCAGTTAACTCAGGTGGCAGGTGGTTTGTCCCTACCCTTTCAGATCTGGTGCATTTGACCCCACCCTCCATGCCCAGCTGAGGAAAGTCAGACTTCAAGGTTTTGGCTACTCCCCAAGGAGCATGGACATTCATGTCCAGGAGCAATTGCTTCTGCTAAATGTGGCCAGTTTCTGGATTTGCCTGCCCTTGGTTTCATGGTGGCTTCGACTGGAATGGGGAATTCAGTTGTTCTAATATTCTTGAACAAATGCACAGACTTTGAATAGAAGATTTAGGGAGAGGGGCGCCCGGGTGGCTCAGTTGGTTGGGCGACTGCCTTCGGCTCAGGTCATGATGCTGGGGACCCGGGATTGAGTCCCACACTGGGCTCCCTGCTTGGCGGGAAGCCTGCTTCTCCCTCTCTCACTCCCCTGCTTGTGTTCCCTCCCTGGCTGTGTTTCTGTCAAATAAATAATAAAAAAAATCTTTAAAAACAAAAAGGAGATTTAGGGAGAGAATGTCAGCTTACGTGGGAGCAATAATAGCATCTGCTCAACACTGTTTATGTCATGCTCAGAGCCAGCCTTTCCAGACAACTGGCTTGTTCTGCCAGATGCTTTTCATATATTAACTTCCTTAATCCTTTAATGGTCATGGGAAATAGACTTAAAAAAAAAACAATTATTACCCCATTTTATTAAAAAAACTAAAGGAAGGTAAAAGACGTTGAGGAATTTACCAGTCACAGAGCTAGTTAGTGGTAGAGTTGAATTTTGAGCATGGTTAGTGACCCAGAACCTGTGCTCCTAAATGCCTCCTCATCTCCCCCCGTGGCGCGTTAGTTGAACGCCAGACCTTTTTGTTCTTAAAGGCCTTTTTCCACCTCCCTTCCCCATTCTCACTGGCCAGACCCCCTTATGGAGTGTTCTGGCTTCTAGCCATTTTCCTGGTCTTCTCCTCACCTGTGTCTTTCTCACCTTTTCTTCAAGATTGCTCCCCTGAACTCCTAGTACCTTGATACAATTATCTGCAGTAATTTATCTCTTACCAGCTCAGATTCCCAAACTAAGCTCTAGAGGAAGTCTTCCTTGAGAAGTAATGACATTTTATAGGAAGAACACGCTGATTGACCAACTGGATTTAGAATAATAGGACGAATTCGATATGGGGAGGGTAGAAGAAATGAAGTGCTTTAGAAAATAGGAAAAATGAAGAATTTTCCTTTCTTTCTTGGGGGAAATGCAGCAAATAGACAAGAAAGGATGAATCATGGATTGCTGAGCAGCATGGCAGAGAAGATAAAAGACTTTTTAAAAAAGAATTTGCTTTGCATGTAAGCATTCAGTAAGATCTTCTACACATAAAAGACTTCGTGAGAGTATACAGAATGCGTGAAATCAAGAAATGAAGAATTTAGTGGAGACAGAAGGTAGGAGATGAATGTAAGCTCCTTGAGAATCTAAAGAAATTCTAAGGACTTTCCATATTGGATTTTTGACATTGGTCTTCTCATAAGATGTGCTGATGTTACCAAAATCATTAGCCACACGGTGAATCTACACAGTAAAGTGTGACCCACAGGGAAGACGACAATTCCATGTGGGTGGAGAGTAGAGAATGCAGAAAAGGAAATGTGTAAAGACCGTGAGGAGAAGGTCAAATGAAAACCCTATTAGAGAAGGTGGGGGAGATTAAAAAGGGGATGTCAATAAGGGCAGGATGGTGGGGCTGGGAGAGATGGGATGAATATGAGAGGGGTGATGGCATTGGTTGGGGTTCAGGCAAAGGAAACAGCAGTCTTTTTGGGTTTTAACCAGAAAGGAACACGGTGTAGGGATGTCGGTTCTTTCTAACATTTCTGGAAAGGCAGAAGAAGGAGATTCTAGACCAACCTCTAGGAATGAAAAACACTGAGAAATGGCCCACCTAGGAATTGTAACCCAATATCAGTAAGAAAAGGGGGGAATTAGGAGGTCACGTTCAGCACTATCAATTTCAGGAGGAGCCTAACCCAGCTGTAACAGGAGCTGCTGTCACAAATAGTGGTTCTAGAGCTCTGGTGCATCTGCATGCCTCAGCCCACGCCTGCAGCCCTAATTGCAGCAAGTCCCTGGGTGTTGGAGCATAACTGTGTTTGCCAACAGAAACTCGCTTAACAAGATATCTTCCATCTCATTTCTGCTTTCCGGATTTCATATGAGTGCATCTTATTGGTGGAACCAATTAAGATTAAGAAGCTGTGACATGCCAAGCCATGTTGGAGCCAAGGCAAAAGGGAACATAATAATTTTATAATACATAATGTAATAATGCTTTACATTTTTATTTTTGAAAATATTGCATTAACATTATTTGTCTGGATTGAGTTTTTTGATGTTCCCTTAAATTTTGTGCTTGAGGTGCCTTACTTGTGTCCCCTTAGTCCCAGCCCTGTTAAGAACCCTAGCTGCAAGGGAGTCTTAGAAATAGTTTTTAGCTTTCCGTGCACTGCAGTACTGAACGCAACCTGGGGGAGACAGGGATAGAGGCAAAGAGGTGTGAAAGTCCCTTCTGTGTTCACTTGGCTGGGCTCTGGGGCCAGTGTTCCCTCAAACACCAGTCTAGATGTTGCTATGGCAGTATTTTTTAGATGCGATTAACATTGAAATCTTTGCCTAGAGCAGATTACCCTCCATCAGGTGGGTGGAATCATCTAAACAGTAGAAGACTTTAAGAGAAAAAAGTAAGGTCCCCAGTGAAGGGGTCAAGAGGTCAAATTTCCAGTTTGTAAGATCAATAAGTCCCTGGAATGTAACGCCCAACACAATAACTATAGTTAACACTCCCGTACGGTATATTTGTAAGTTGCTATGAGAGTCAATCCTAAGAGTTCTCAACACAAGGAAAAAAATATTCTTTTCTTTTTTTTTTTTGGTATCTATATAAGATGGTGGATGTTAACTAAACTTATTATGGTGATCATTTCACAATATATGTAAGTCAAGTAGTTATGCTGTATGCTTCATTTATTTTTTTTTAAAGATTTTATTTATTTATTTGACAGAGAGAAATACAGCTAGAGAGGGAACACAAGCAGGGGGAGTGAGGGAGGGAGAAGCAGGCTTCCCGCCTGACCATGGAGTCTGACATGGGGCTTGATCCTGGGACTCCAGGATCATGACCTGAGCTGAAGGCAGATGCTCAATGACTGAGTTCCCCAGGTGCCCCAATGCTGTAGGCTTTAAGCTTACACAGTGCTGCGTGCCAATATGTCAATAAAAGTGGGGGCGGGGGTGTGGAGGTGATCTCTCTAGGTATTTCAACTAGAAAGGGACAAAACGTAGGGAATTGAGTCCTCCCAAGCTTTTTGGGAGGGCAAGCGAAGCAGGCTCACATATATACACATACATCCTATTGTCCTTATTAGTTCTGTTTCTCTGGAGAACCTTGGCTGGTACACTTGGAGGAGGTGGGAATGAAGATAGGCAGTTGGCTAGGTCCTCACCACTGAGTGGAAGAAACAGTACTGGGTTAGAGGTTTAAGGCAGAGGGAAGAAGATTAGAAAGGAGGAGACTAGGCTGATTCCCAGGCTCCCGGTATGGATGCGCAGCTGGTGCCCTTGATCTCAACAAGGAAGATTAATTCAGTACCAGACATACCCCTGAGAAAACAGAGCATGTGCTCACCATCCTTACCGTTAACATCTAAGTGCAGCCGGGTTCCAGGGCATACGTGTCACAGGTTGCCTGAAAGAGGCAATTTGGCTGATCCTTCATTCACTCAGATTCTTATCCATTAAAAAAACAGATGGTCAGTGCCTACCAGTGTCAGGTACTGTTCTAGAACAGGCTTTGGAAGTCCAATGGCGAATGAAAGATGAGTTCACTTCTTTTATGATGTTTTCATTCTAATTTAGGAAGATATAATAAACATACAAACAAACCAAGGAAATACTTGAAGATAGTAATATGTGCAGTGAGGACCATAAAATAGGGTGGAGTGAGGGTATCGCTGGACATGGGTATTCAACTCAAGTATACCTGGAATGCAGGTACTTGGTCTTAGGGCGAGGGGTGGGCTGAGCTGCTGGTGGTGTGAATAAGTTGGAATAAAAATAAAGAACCCCGGGTTTATGTGAATCATTAAAGGGAACCCAAGCACAATATGAGTGCCTGTAACACATTCCTTGATTCCCCCACATCGAAGGGCAGTTGATCAGAACTGAATGAACATCTGTGAGGTAATGCAGGTATCCGGCTGGACAGCCAGGTCCAGGCCTAGGGCTGAGTCTAAGAGCAGCGCGGGGATCCCCCTGAGACTAGAGGTTCTTTGGCGTGCAGGCAATGCCGGGGCTGTTAAATCCCTAGACTGACACAGTGCTCGGCAGCTGCTGGGTTCTCTCTAAATGTCAGTTGGCAAATTGAGAAATTCTTTGACTGGAGATGGAAGGAGCTGCTCCAACAGAACCAGGGAGCCTTTGCATTCTGTGTGATTTCTTCACACTTGGGGAAGAATTTGCTTCCCTCTGTGAAACAAGCCCTACAGCCTCCCAAGTAGGAAGACACAAATATCTCCAATTGTGTCTCCCTGACTTTAGCACTTGCTTTCTCCTGGGGGACTGGGATTTGCTTTTAATACTTCTGCTATAATGTGGCTCCAAATCATTTCCTCATATTTGTTCCTTTAGCAGCTGGACAGCCTAGAATTCTAGAAGACGTCATTAGATGCTAAGTGAGTAGAAAAGACAAGAACGCCAAGAGAGCTCAAGAAGGGTGAGCTGTCAGGTTTACACTGTGTGGTTTCCTGATCTTTCTAGACCTGCTGGTTCTGGTACCATATGCCGTGTAGAGACATTGTTCAACTCTAACCCCAAAAGATGGGTAGAATTTCACAGATGACATGACTCATGTCTAGGCCCATTGCCACAAACAGGGAACAAATCTTACATCCTTTCTGCAATGAAGCTGGTATGTGCCATTAAGATTGTATTGTCAGATATAGCAAATAAAAACACAGGACCAAAAACAAACAAACAAACAACCCAGGACACCCAGTTAAATTTGAATCCCAGATACATATCCAAGAATTTTCTATTGTCAGTATACCCCGAATATCACATGGTCAAAATGTTGCATGAGATAGATTTATAACTAAAACCAATCTGTCATGTATCTAACATTGTTGTATATCTAACATAACAGACTTAATCGGAGGCTCCAATTTTACCTGCCAACCGTACTTAAGACCAAGGAGGTCTTGGGTGTGGAGGTGATCTCTCTAGGTATTTCAACTAGAAAGGGACAAAAACGTAGGGAATTGAGTCCTCCCAAACTTTTTGGGAGGACAAGCGAAGCAGGCTCACATATATACACATACATCCTATTGTCCTTATTAGTTCTGTTTCTCTGGAGAACCTTGGCTGGCACACTTGGAGGAGGTGGGAATGAAGATAGGCAGTTGGCTAGGTCCTCACCACTGAGTGGAAGAAACAGATCCAAGGAGGAGAATTTCGCTTGTCCCCTGCATCAGGCCCTTTCCATCCAATCCTCATTCCGGGTTCCGGTCCTGGGTCTCCGCATGTCCCTCGCTGGTGTGTGGTGGAGCTTGTCAGCTGCCCCACTTGGAAGTTGTGACTTCCTTCCTTTGAGACCCTGTCCATCCCATTTCTATACAACAGAGGATCTTGCTTGTTTGGACGGACTCACAGTATCTGAATGTATGAGGACCGTATTATCCACACAATAGGAATTCCACATTCTGTCACCGTTTTAATCCAGTCAGCCCCAAACGGCCTTGCCCTTTTCTTCAGGAATACCAAACTCAGTCCCCCAGTGACCATGCTCAAAATTCCCCGGGACAGGAAAGCTTCTTGGGCAGTCTATTCAGACTAGAACATTTCCATTTCTCTTACATATCAGAGGATTAAATAGTCATCCAACCATATGACATGCCTGGGGGCTATTTTCAGCTCTGTTTTAACCTGTTAACTCCGGGTAGCAACTTCTGTATTTTTATCTTATGTTATGCTTCCGTTGAGGCCATAAGTATGGGGCAGTGAGGTTAAAAAGAAGTAACTAACAACTTTCAAGAAAACAATCTAAAATAAGCAACTGTGTAGTGATTATAAAAATATACAGATGTCCTCTGCTTCTACTGGTAATGGTGAAGCCCACATATTTGTGCTGTGTCTGCACGTGATGTGTGTTTAGCCACACGGTTCTTTTGCTTTGAACCTTTTGGGTCAGATGTGTGAGACTTCCTCCCTCCCCCACGGCGTGATCAGTGGGGGACTTCTCGCTTTCTCATGGTGAAGCCGAGTGATAATACTGTTTCACTCCCAATTCAGAAATGAAGGGTAATGTCCCCATGGGCCATAGCAAAATCCACCCAAATATTAGCTGGAATTCCTGGTCCTGGCTCTTTTACTGACTCTGGCTGTCTAGGCTATGTCTAAAAGTGCTTCTAGTCACCTTTCTTTTTCCTTTGCTTACATGGGCATGAGACTGTGAGTTCTTCCATAGTTTGCCAGCTTGGTGAGAGTGGGGACCGTGTCTTGGTCACCACCATCATGATCTGCTCAGGGGGGCCGTAACGAAACACCCCAGCAACAGACATTTCTGTTCTCACAGTCCCAGAGGCTAGACGTCTAAGATCAAGGCGCCAGCAAATCTGGTTCCCTCTGAGGGCTCTCTCCTTGGGTTGTGGACGGCTGCTTTCTTGCTGTGCCCTCCCCTTGGTCTTTCCTTCAACCACGAGTCCCTGGCACTTCTTTGGGAGCCCAAATTTCTTCTTCTTATGAAGACACCAGTCTGACTTGATGATCACCCCCTCCTCCGAATGGCCTCATTTTAACTTACTTGCCTATCTGAAGGCCCTGTCTCCAAATACAGTCATATCTCAATGTATTGGGGGTTAGGAATTCAACATATGAGTTTTGGGGAGACATAGTTCAGTCCATAAGAACCACTGTATGTCCAGTAACGAATTCTGTGCCTGGCACCTGGCACTTAGTAGATGTTGAATTAATACAAGGACTTTGATAATGTCGTTGGTGAGGCTTGCCACTCAGAGTTTCTTATAGTAGCTAATCCAGAGTGGCTGTGGCTTTGAAGGTGCTTTTGTAGAAAGCCACACATTTCCCTGGCCATTGATCATGTCATGGCCACTAATCTGACCAGATACCAGATTTGTGATGCCCTGCTTCTAGGAGATGGGGCCGTGTGGATGTTACGGCATCCTTCCCACTCCCAGATATGGAGCCTGTCACTTCCACATTGTCTCCCCTGTCCCCGTCAGGCTCCTGCCAGTGAGTGACGGGGGGTGCCGTGTCAGTCATGAGGCTACCAGCTGTCATCACTACCCTTCCTTTCAGCAGATGCTTGACCTCACTCTGTGGAGGCATGCATCTCTCCACTTCCGTTACTTCCTTCAAATTGTGAAGAAAAATTATAACACACAAAAGTCGCCTGCTCCTTTTCTGGGGGAGAATGGGCGTCTCAACAGCATACCCATTGTCTGCACTGAGCTTTGCTCTGCTAGTCTTTTAGGGCAAGGGAAAAAAAAAAGCCCCAAAACTTTGATCCCTGGGGAGGTGAAGCGGAAGTTGATCTTCACCATTAAATTTTTTTATAGATAGCAAAGTCCATGTTTCCACCTGCATCCAAAGCACAGAGGCAGCTGGCAGAACAAAGCATCAGAGAAAAATAGCTGACCAGAATCTCCTAAATTGCCCATGTACAGGTGCAGCTTGTTTTTCATCTCAGTGGCAGTCACCAGTGATTGACAATGTTTTACCCAGAGAACTTAACCCTTTCTTCCCCTACATGAGCCAGAGTCGAGGACCATGGCTTAGCAACTTAATTTCTGCCCCTCTGTCTGTTCTAAAGAAATTCAACTGAAATGGATGGCAAGAGCGCTTCAAGCCAGCGTTACCTTCAGTGAAAGAAGGAGCGCAACAATTTTAGACAAAAGTTTTGGGGAATTATCGCCGGGCCTCTGCAGTTTTGTTGCCAGGGCTGAGGAGGTACTCCTTCTGGATGGAGAGACAGCCAGATAGAGACTGAGGGGGATGCCTGTTCTTCTAGAATAGGACTGACATCGCAGGTTGGATTCTTGAGGGGTACAGTGAGCCTTTGTACCTGACCTAGAAAACCCATTCCTGTTTGTCCTCCGCTGTTCCCCTTCACCATCAAACAAGATGATTTAGAGGGAAAATGTCAGAGAGGAGACGCTACCATGCAGCCTAATTTTAACACTTTCCAAGATGGCAGACCGGGCAGCTTTGTCTGTCTGTTCTGGAGCTGGTTTGTTTGTTTCCCACACAATAACTCCCACAGCATCTCCGTGGGGTGAATTTTCACAATTGTGCACGAGGACGAGGACAGGACGTGAGCCATGCGGGGAGTCCCCTTGGAGGAGCTGAATTTGTGTAGAGCCCAGAGGGCAGGTCATCTGCATAGGGCCTGTCTTCAGAGCTTTCCCTGCATGAGGGAGGGGGCCCAGGGGGAGGAGGAGGAGGAATTGAGGGATCACGCAGGGATAGGGCAATGTTTAACAAAGGAAAACAACAAACATTGTGAGGACGTCAGGAGTAGCTCTTAGAACCTCCAGAAGATCTGAACATCTGGATCAAGGCCAAGTGCAAAGGAGGAATTACCTTCTCAACTGTGAGTCCTTTTAATGAGAAGGGAAGTTTGTCACTGTTCTCCTGCGCCCAGGAGCGGACCCCTCCGCAGAGCCCGTAGAGACGGGAGCCAGGGCAAAGAGAATGTTAATGAGGTGACAGTTCTGTGGGTCAGATGGCTTTCTGTTCTGGTAGGTGTATTATAAATCACCTTGTCTCAGCACCAGAAACCTTACCAACGAATATTTTTAAGAATTCGAATGCCTAGAACACCATGATATGAGCACGAGCATGACCTCTTTAACCCTCGTGGTCATACAGCAATGGCTTGACTTCTGAATGGAAAAAATGACATGCAGACCGCTCTGACACTTCGGGAGTCTTAGTACATTTGCAGTGAGCACACATGCCCCAGAAGCTACTACTCTGGGTCTTTGGCTTCAACACGGGCCTTGAAACGAGTCCACACTAGGCTGAGGGCATCTGTCCAGATGTTCTGGTCTCCACCCTCAAACCAGTTAATCTGGTAGTAAAATAATCAAAGGAACTCTGTGGCCTGGAAGCCAAATCTCTCTCATTCATGTACCAGAACTTCTGTAGGAGTCTGGGTATAGCCATGTGGCCAAAAGCTATTGCATTTAAAAATTGTGCATTTTCAATAATTGCTTTGATCTTAAAGATAGCAGCTGCTAGCCATGGTGTATGAAATAAAATACTAAGATTATGCAGAAATTAAAGCCTCAGCACCATGGTGATAATCTAATGAGGCAAAAGCTTGGATGTATGTCAACTTAATCAGAACAATAGGTGCTGTCAAGCAGACAGGGAAAGTGTAGGAAGTGCCGCCTCAGAAATCACACCGTCGGGAAGGCCGGCAGCGGAGCCCTTCTACGTGGGAGCTTCTAGCCGGCATTAGGAATATGTTTTTGGTTCAGCCCAATTCTTAAAATCTTCTGTGGGAGTGGTGAGAATAAGTCCCAAGTTCTACTTCCACATTTCCTCCTTTTATGTGGACTTAGGTTGTCACGGCGGTAAGCAGAGAACTGACAGGCCCCGTGGGACCCATGGGGCAGCTGAGCGCCGGTGACTTTTTCATTGTGGTCACGCCATGCACTCCTTCTAACAGATTTTTGCACAAGGGGTTATATAGAATGCTCTAGACTTTGGATATTCTTGGCCTTGGGAAAATATTTTTTTTTTTTTAAGTTTGTAAAGGTAATTACCATTATTTACAGTTCTGAGGGCAAAGCCCCACCCTGGGCTCCGGGCCAGGGGATCTCAGGCTGGAGTATAGTGAGGTGAGCCAACTCCAAGACAAAAGCACAATTATGCTCACATAAAAACCAACACTGGTGGTAGTGGGATGAAGGAAACACCCACGCAAGGGGGGAGGCGTGTGCAGGGAGGGGCTTTCTTTGAAGTTTTGCATAAATCTTGTAAAGGCCCCCTACCCCCCATCCCCAATCGTCCTGGGAATGAAGATTCTGAGTTTTTATCCTGGGTCTCTTATTAAGCTGTGCCATAAGGAAACGGACTTCCTTGTTATTTGATTTGCCAATTTTTAAAACTGAACTTTAAATAAAAGAATTTTTAGAGGAATTAAGAAAACGGGAAGTGTTGTGTAAGGTGTTATGGAGCTTTCTTCATTTCTTGGCAAAGGAACTCAAGCCAAACACCGAACGAAGACATCTGTCTTTTTTTTTAGGCCTGCTTCACCTGCCCTGCCTCCTCTCCGGATTCACATCCACTTTCCAGTTAGGAACGTTTTAAAGCTGTGGGGCCAGAAAAGGCATTGCCACCGTGTATCTGGTTCTCCCAGTCAGAAAATAATTAGCTAATACCTAACAACTCACACACATTACCTTCTTGTTCACTATGCTATCTGCATCTTTTCCTTCCTGCCAGGATGAGGCCAGGTGATTATCTGCGCTGATGTTGTGAATCAGTGACAAGAGAGCTTGTCATGGAAGCTTTGACATGCCTTGAGATATACGGGCGCTGCACGGTAACCCTGAGTGGTGGCAGGGAGAGTCCGAAGCCCCTGAGCATGCACCCCAAGCTGACCTGGAGGGGCTCAGTGCATTGGTTTGCAAAGGGCTGGCTCCATTGATAGTCCGCAGCGCAGCAGTTCAGGAGAAAACCTGTGGGAAGTGGGATTTTCCCCATCAGTCTGGGAGGAAAATGCTCTTTGCGAAACAGTGGTAGACCCGCGACGTCCTCTGGCTGTGATCCCAGTGAAGTTAAGGCTGAATATACTTGGGAAAACCAGACTGCCCCTCGTGGCTGCCCACCAGATAGGACTCCAGTGATCAGCTCTGCACCCCCAGCTCTTCGCTGCCCCGCGGCAGAGAGGAATGGGGAATTACGGGCCGGCTGGACTTGAAACACTGCTGAGGCCCCACCTGAATTTCAGGTGCCCCAGGGCGTCCTTTCAACCACCTGGAGTCAGGCTGTTTCAAGGTGCAGACGCAGTATGTGTTTGTCTTGCTTCTGTTTGCCCCCAAATACAAGTACCAGCTGGAAGCCGGAAGGTGTGGAGCATTGCAAACAGTTCTGACTGTAAATAAAGAGAATGTAAGAGTTTACAAGCCGGTGCTAGGAGCTGAGTCCTAGAAGGGGGCGTAGAGGGGGTGAGGAAGAAAGGGGTAAGAAATTTACTAGAGGAAATACAAAAATACACAGGATTTTGTAATGGCGGGATACTGCTATGTATTTTCCATGATGTAATATTCCTACATACAATTCATCCTCAAATTATCGATGTACAGAAAATAACCCTTCGGGCCTGTGATCTGCCTTGCTCGGTGCTGAATGTGCCTACTATGTTCCAGGCACCGAGGTAAACCCTCAGAATCAATGATGATGAAAACATAGTTCATGCTACACTCAGACAGCAAAGTCACACTTAACGATGAGATGGCCACATGATAGGGATGTCGCATGGGCTTGTGAGAATGGAGTAGGCCCACCATGTCTCCCCTGGGTAGTGAAGGGAGACTGAAGAGTGATGCCCTGAGAAGGAATATCAAATACAAACGTCTTCTTTTGCCCCCAAAGCAATCCCAACAGATACAATTTCTACAGGAGTGTGAAATTATATTGGTGGTGGTCTTTTATTAGCCATTCCTTTTGGACTAGGATACTGTCTCTGTAGCATATGAAATTTGGAAATACATTTTACTTAAATGCTGAAGTCTGATGTGAATATTTCCTGGGCAATAGGCAACATCGAGATTCCTTTGTGATTAACCTATTTTGTCAAAGATTATTCTGCAAAAGTATTAGATATTTAGAAAATATTAACTGTTTAACTTTCTTATCTGATTATCCTGATACTCTAGTTTACAAGCTGTATGATCTGAGATACAGAGCATTACCACTCTGAGCTTTAGTTTTTGTTTTAAAGGGGAGTAATAATAAGATCTACCTTTTAAGTCTATTTTATAAAATTGTGAAGATTTTATTTATTTGTCAGAGAGAGCACAAGCAGGAGGAGTGGCAGGCAGAGGCAGAGGGAGAAACAGACACCCTGCTGACTGGGGAGCCTGCTGCTGGACTCGATCCTAGGACCCTTGAGCCAAAGGCAGATGCCCAACCCACTGAGCCACCCAGGCATTCCAAAAACTAAATGAGATAATGCATACAAGGAGCCTCGTACCTAGCCTGTGCTCAGTGAATGGTAACTATTAATATTAGTCTATAATAAAAAATTATAATGAATTAATACTTTTAATTTTCCTGCTAAACTGTACATAGGACAAAGTGGGAATAATGACAATTATTTTGCAAATTTAATGGATACAGCCTACTAAAATGGTTCCATAATTTTTTTTAAAGAATTTATTTATTTATTTGACAGAGAGAGACATAACAAGAGAGGGAACACAAGCAAAGGAAGTGAGAGAGGGAGAAGCAGGCTTCCTGCTGAGCAGGGAGCCCAATCTGGAGCTTGATCCCAGGACTCTGGGATCATGACCTGAGCTGAAGGCAGATGCTTAATGACTGAGCCACCCAGGCACCCTGGTTCCATAAATTTTTGAGGGAAATAATCCAGTAGTGCTGAAGAGTAATTTATTTAATAGGACAGATGTCAAAGTTCTATTTCCCTGGCTGTGTAGACAGAGTGAGTGTCACATGGAGGTTACCCACAATGGCTCACATTCTCAAGAAGCTGACCAGACTCCTGCTTACACTCAGGAGGACTTACACCAATCCTAAGGAGAATGAGAAGATCAAAAGTTGAAAGCACATCAGGAGTAAAAGTTAAAAGGTGTTCAGCAGTTGAACATAAGTCACATAGAAATCTGAGTGTATAAGCGTCATAACCATTAGCACTCCAGCACCCCCCACCCCCAACTCCTGCACCTCTGCCTCGGGGTCTCTAGGTAGCTCCTGAGACTTTTTAGGTAAACATGCTGGGCTGAATATTGGACTTGCTTGTTGAACAAAGAGTTGTTTGAAGCGTTTAGGGTTTTCTTAAGATGATAAAAATATGGTGATGAAAATGATTGGATTCATTTGTAGGCATGGAAATAGATAACACGAAGCTGTGAGTCCTCAACGGAAGTTGCTCAGACTTAGCGACAATCATAGTATGGACTTCTGTTTATGAGTCTAGGAATCATTTCTCTCAGAAAACTACTGGACTTTTAAGAAAAGAGTAGTCAAGATATCAGATTCACAGGCAACAGGGTTCAAATATATACAAATTTTAGAAGCCTTTTGAAGGTCTTTACCCTCAGATGAATGTGAATGCAAAATATTATGCAAATCAGATTTAATCTTCTGAATAATTTGCCTCAATAAAAAGTTAAAGACATAAAAGAAGGCCTCCATCCAAATTTAAGGTTGTGTTTTTATGTAAATAAAGTGTTGCCTGGAATGCACCAGGGGGCTTGAGTAGAAGTCACTGCCTGCATGGGTCCTTCATCCTGGATTTCCCGGTTTGGGGAACATATTTAGATGGTGATCAGTCACGGTTTTAATGTCTAATGCTGAATTCTGTGAATGCCACTGGCTAATGTCAGACAGGAAGAAGACAAAAGAGAGACAGAAAAAAAGAAAAGGGGAGAGTGTGAGAAAGGGAAGAGAGCATGAAAAAAGACAAAAGATCGCTCTGACCATGGAAAGGTACTATAGAAAGACTAATGACATTTTCTTAGATTCCTTCCATAGGTTTCCTCTCCCTGCCTGCTATTTAGAATTTTTAAAAAGATTTTATTCCACTTGGAAACAATCTGTGATATTGAGCCCACATACAGATTTGTAAAAATCATCTCAGTCACAAAAGAAATAGGAGATAATACATTGATCAAGAGATTATATACCAGGTAATGTTAAATAATACATTGATCAACAGAATCCATTTCAATGTCAGGTGCTAAGTGTTTTAATGGACATTATTTTTAGGACACTATGAGAACACAGTGAGGAAGGAGGTTGCTAACCCATCATTAGTAATGAGAAACGGAATATTGGTGCATATGACAATCAAGACAAAACCTGAACGGCAATATTCGGCAAAGGCATGGTATGGAAATGTGTTTTCAAGTTGAGATTATAACTCAAGGGCTTTAAAGTAGCAATGGTGCTTGGAGGGAAGTACTATGGTCTTGCTGTAATGTGAAGAGGACCTACACGTGAATCACAAAATGGAGAAGCAGCAGAGGACAGATCACGGAGGTCTGTGCTGCGCTTACCTGCTTGGATTTCCAGATAACAACAAAGTTTCTTATTTTATTTTTTTAAGATTTTATTTATTATTAGAGAGAGAGTGTGCACATATGTGGGAGTGAGGGGCAGAGGGAGATGGAGAGTCTTCAGCAGAACCCTCCTCAGAGCATGGAACCTGACTCAGAACTCAGTCTCATGGCCCTGAGGATCATGATCTGAAGCAGAAAGAAACAAAGAGCTGCTTAACCGACTGAGCCACCCAGGCGCCCCAACCCAGTTTCTTTTGCTGTCACTTCTGAGGTGATTGAATTTCATTTTAAAGTTTCCTGTCATCAGAGCACAGGACTTGATTCATAGTCATTATTCTAAGCAAAGAGGAAAAGCTGAATGGATTTAGAACGGAGGAGGGGATGCTGGTGGGATCAAGCAGGGTGTGATATGCCACGTTTGCATTTTATGAAATACTCTGTGGTACCTCCAAGTTGCTCACTTGATCTAATGAGGTTTTAGGTCAAATGGGGAATTACTGCTTTATTAAAAAGTGTAACTTACATGAACAATAATCATTTGCCCTAGACATACAATGCGTGAAATGATTTTATTTTACTTGGCTCATGAAAAGGTTTGGAAAAGGGACTCTGGCATTTTCTGTACATCTTCTGTCTCTTTTGACTATAAAACATAATTAAAAATATTTTACACATTCTTTTGGAGCTAACTTTATTTTTTAAGTTCTCACATTTAAAATCTACAAATAGGGGCACCTGGGTGGCTCGGTCATTAAGCGACTGCCTTCGGCTCAGGTCATGATCCCCGAGTCCCAGGATAGAGCCCAGCATCAGGCTCCCTGCTCAGCAGGAAGCCTGCTTCTCCTTCTCTCACTCCCCCTGCTTGTGTTCCCTCCCTAGTTGTGTTTCTCTCTGTCAAATAAATAAATAAAATCTTTAAAAAAATTAAAAAAAATAAAATCTACAAATACAGGATGGCGGAAAAACAAAAACACCTGACAGCTGAATACAGACGGAGATCACCACTTAATTCCAGAACACACATCTAAATTAGTATTATTTATGGTTGCCTCTTGTATAGTAAACATCTGCTGGCTTTCCATACAATTGATTTCCACATTTTTCAGATGTCAGTGAGGAGTTTTCCTCGTTGGAAAGAAACATAACATTGGGAGCAGGAGAGCTGAACTCTGATCAACAGTTGTTGGACAAGTCATTTACCTCCTGGTGACTGGTTTGAAAAATGAAAGAATCGTGCCTTTTCTGTGTAATAAAGGTTGTAATGAGGCTCAACTTTGGTAATGTTTGGCAAAGTCCTCTGAAAACCACAATGGCAATTAAACGTGACATTTTCAAGGTGAAAGGAGTTGAGGCTTCTGGTTCAACTGTTCACCCAGCTCGCGTCCAAAGCTCGACAATCAGGGCTCAATCAGGTGCTGTTCAGTAAGTGAATGTGTGCACATGCATGCACACACATGCATTTTTAAGAAACATTAAAAGTGTTAAAATTACTGCTGATCCTGAATTATAAAAATGCATTTAGGAAAGTAGTTAACGCTAGCTTTTGATATACGTAAACAGAATTAGTCCCTCTCTGTACCCAGTTGTCAAGACAGTAAAAACACAAAAATAAAAAAAACCCACAAACCTTTTCTCATGCATGCATAAAAATGTTAATTCTCCAGGCTCTTACCTTCTTCCAAACCTCACTCATTCAAATTCATCACCTGTAATAACCTAGTTTTAAAGGGAATTTATCTGAATGTAGACCATACTCTACATGGGATGTTTACTTTTAGTTGTGCATGAGGTTGAGAAGATTTAGGGCATTTTCAAAATTAGGATTTAGTAATGCAGTTTTTTAAAAAAAGTTTTTTATTTTTTAGTAGGCTCCACAGCCAACGTGGAGCTCAAACTCAGGACCCAGAGATCAAGAGTCACGTGCTTTACGAAGTGAGCCAGCCAGGCAACGCAATAATGCAGCTTTTTAGTGAAGTAAGAATGTTACCAAGTAAACAGCAGTAGGAGCAGGGGAATCAGCAGAAGGCAGAGTCCTGCCCTTGGTTTCTGTGATCCTGGACAAGTTACCTACCAGGGGTGTATAACAGAAGGGTCTTTGTTTTATTTTTTGGACACACACATGCTCTCCATCCCATTTCCAAAGTTTTACATGGAAGAGCCCTGAAGGGAACATTTCAGGCAGCTGGGGGGCAGGGGTGTGGTGGGGTGTGGAAGGGTACAAACGTTTTCCTACATTCTCTCTTGTTCACTTTCCCTTGGGCTATTCAGTTTGGGGAATGCCATTTTTTGTTTGTTTTTAAACTTGGGCCCAAGCACAAGCTTCTCAGGTCTTCTGAGGTAGGATCCATTTTCAATACAGTAAGGAGCAAGAGAAAGACAACCACTAGAGAAAATACAAAGAGTATAAAGTGTTCAGCCTTTGGTGATAGGGCTGAAACTGGAACCACTATCTTTGCCTGGCTTCTTACCTGTTTCTGTTGAGCAATACCCACCTTACCCTCTACCACCTGGGACCTGTCCCCTCCCATTGAGACTTCCAGATTCAAGGAAGACCCCCTTGGGTACTTTTGTTTGTGGTCTGAGGAACTCTGACCTTCAAAGGACCTGGGCAAGGCTGTGGACATTGGTACAATGTAGACTTCACGTTTTCCGGGTGGTATCTCTCTACTTCTCTAGCAAGAAGCCCTGTTTACTAAGATCCACCCTCGGCATCAACCATGGTAACACCTGCATCGGATGGCACACCAAGTAAAGAGGGGATCATTCCTTCACACTGATTCAAAATGACAAAGAACTCACTGTGGATTTTTTTTTCAAAGTTTATTGTTTTTACTTTTTATTTATTTTCAATTTTTAAAATTTTTCTTTTTTAAAGATTTTATTTATTTGACAGAGAGAGAGAGAGATAGAGAGAGAGACATTGAGAGAGGGAATACAAGCAGGGGGAGTGGGAGAGGGAGAAGCAGGCTTCCTGCTGAGCAGGGGCTCGATCCCAGAATGCTGGGATCATGACTTGAGCTGAAGGCAGACGCTTAATGTTTGAGTCACTCAGGCGCCCCTATTATTATTTTCTAAAGTAAAATATACACCCAACGTGGGGCTCAAACTCAATCCTGAGATCAAGAATCACATGCTCTACCCAAGACTGACCCAGCCAGGTACCTAGGATCTCAATGTTTTTTTTTTGTTTTTTTGTTTTTTTTTTTAATCTCA
>PITA01008353.1:39129-85155 GCA_004023965.1 Spilogale gracilis
TTTTTTTTTTTAAAGATTTTATTTATTTGACAGAGAGAAACACAGCCAGAGAGGGAACACAAGCAGGGGGAGGGAGAGAGGGAGAAGCAGGCTTCCTGCCGAGCAGGGAGCCCGATGTGGGACTCGATCCCGGGTCTCCAGGATCATGCCCTGAGCCGAAGGCAGTCGCTTAACCAACTGAGCCACCCAGGCGTCCCTATCTCAATGTTTTATAAGAAAATCTATTCTGGCAAAAACCCCCACCCCATTATTACGTTATTTCCTTTCTCTAGATTGGAGGGTGTTGGAACAGGGATAAATTTTGAATTTATCTGTGCTCAAAGTTTACCAAATGGCGGGGCTGTGACTTCCAAAAGATGGAACAGTGGTCTTGTTGAGTCTTCTCTTCAGGAAGAGGATGTGTCCAAGACACTAATAGCAGGGAAGTGACCTTCAAACCTCCTAGGAGAGAAACCCATCCTATCTACAGCAGGCATGCAATTATGGGAAGGTTTGACTGGACTGTATCAGTCTCCCACCCAAGGCCATGCCTCTTCAGCAAAAGACCACAAAATGCAGAGAACAGATGAAACTCCTTATCTCAGTGCAGGATCTGTTCTATATTCTAGATGTTCTTCTTTTTTGAAATTCAAAAGTGACAAGTCTGTCCTCGGCTATAGGGCGTTCTAAATACAGCAGCACTATATTCACATTTGAAAGAAAAATCTCCCTTCACTTTATGTGACTGCAGGACCTCCAGCAACTATGGTATAACAGTCTGTCGCAAGTGTATTGGATGTTTCAGTTTGCCAGACCTGTCATGATAAATTAATGACAGGATGTTGCAGAAATGGCAAAACTCCAGCAGCATCTTGCATGGTTTAATATAGCCCTATTTCCCCATTTCAATGTATTTGTGGTTAGATAAATCCTCAGAAATTTACAGCTGCGATAGACTAGTTTATTATGTACTCTGCCTGCACACATGATAAGTATAATAAGAATTGGATGTTCTTAAAGTACATAGATTTTACTGACATTTCTTTACCACCATGGAAATATTTAGTTGCTAAAACTAGTATCTGCGGATACTTCCGAACATTAACTTCAGTAGAACAGGCAGGGATGGTTAAAAACATCACCATGCTTAACCACTTTTCATTCAACATGAAGAACCGTAGCTCAGAAAAAATTATGTGGAACATTTATATAAAATGGCCCTGTGGACAAATTTCATACACAAAAAAATATTACTGATTGTCGGTTGAAAACACTGAAAAACCGAACTGAAGAGACCACACTTTTCTCCAGGGAACCTTCCTTTGGTCTCATGACTGCTTTTCTCAAGCTTCAGTTAATTTTCGTTCCGGCAACAGTTCTTTTCCTCACCTTCTCTCTCCTTCCTCCTTTTGGACTTTATTTTTTCTTTATCTCATTAAGCAAATCATTTCCATCCCAGGCAATTTTAAATGACCAGCAATATATGCCTTTACTTACACAAAGGTTGTACAGACAGAACATTCTTACATTTTCTTCTACCATATTCTCTCACAATCACTTAATAAGATGAATTAAAAAGTGAACCAGAGTAAGTAAAATTAGATTGTTCAGTACTTTCAGAAATGGCACCGCAGTAGATCTATTTGGGCCATTTTGACATGATTGATGGCAGTGGACCATGTCCTGTGGCGACGTATGTACTTGGGACCCTCCCCCCACCTTTTTTAGGTCAAGAGTAGAAATTAAAATTGTAGACTCTTAACAGTCTTACCCTCCCTTTTTGAGGTAACAAAAATAACCCATCCATAATCGGCATGAATTTGAGGTGTTAGAAGAGCAACTTTAGAAAACAGGGTGCTGAGGACATATGCCTGATGTAGATTTGAAGAGGATCATTAGAAAAAAAGCATTCTTTGTGTTTACAAAACAAATGTTTTTACGTTATTCAGTTCCCGCCTTAACTTATAGTATTTCCTATTCACTTTAACAATTAGAGCAGAAGGATGTGATGAATGAGGTGCCTCATTATCAAGTTTGCTTTCTGGGTCTCTATAGAGAGTAGCTGTCTGCTCCTGCCTCCTTGGTCCATTGTTAACCCTAAATGATGCTGACATCAATTCTCCTGCAGATAATTGGGTCCATCCACAGACTGAAGTTGCCAGTCAAAAGAGCCTTTTGATTGACGTGACTCTTGATGGTTTTATTATCTTTTATCTGACTGGAATAGTGCCTTTCTGTTTCTTGAATAATATGTTACTGTACATGTATTACTTTGATCCCACAGAATCTGTTTCTTAAGAAAATGTAAGAATTAGAATTTGGAGTTACGATTTACCGAAACAATTATGGGACAAACAAGTTATCAGCTTTAAAGTTTTTTCTAACTCAGAGATATTTCATTTTATTTAGCGCCTGTTGCACTAAGACATATTAGATCGTTCTAGTCTGAGTGTGGTTGTAGGTACATCTAAATTGCTTCTTTACGCTAGCTTGTGCTCGAGTCTCCAACAATAAGCATTTACTGGTTTCCTCTATACAGCAACCGAGATCCCGCACTTCGCAGACCTCCCAGTGGAGTCTGACGACCCCCATTTACAACTAAGCACTGATGTTTACTGGTCATGAGGCTAGGACAAATTACTTTACCTTTAAAATCTTGGTTTCCCTATTTACAGTAGGGAAGATTCTAACTACCTCATCGGTCTGATGGGAGGAGTAAATGAGATCATATACATAAAGTGGAGATTTGGGGAATATTTTCTGTCATTAAGTTCGATGAAGCAGAAATCAACAAATACATAGCTTTAAAAAGTTGGGATTGTTGAAAAATATTCTCATAACTTACTTAACAGATATGGTTCTCAGATGTAAATTATTTAAATATGTATAAATAAAAGTGTAAGGTCTTGGGGTCCGTGGGCTGGTTCAATTGGTAAAGCATGTGACTCTTGAGTTTGGGGTTGTGAGTTTGAGTCCCATGTTGGGTGTGGAGATTACTTAAAAATAAAATCTCTAAAAAAAGTGTAAAGTCCTGAATTTTATACGTTCTAGAACTTTCTAACACTCAGAAATATTTGTGAGGTAGGGGTACCTCGGTGGCTCAGTCATTAAGTGTCTGCCTTCGGCTCTGGTCATGATCCTGGAGTCCCGGAATTGAGCCCCGTGTCGTGCTTCCTGCTTGACAGGAAGCCTGCTTCTCCCTCTCTCACTCCCCCTGCTTGTGTTCCCTCTCTAGATGTGTTTCTCTGTCAGATAGATAAATAAAATCTTAAAAAAATATATTTGTGAGGTAAAGGGCGCCTGAGTGACTGAGTAGGTTAAGCGTCTAATCTTGATTTCAGCTCAGGTCATGATCTCAGGGCTGTAAGATGGAGACACATATGGGACTCTATGCTGCGTGTGGAGTCTGCTTAGGATTCTCTTTCTTCCTCTGCCCCTCCCGTTTGTGCACACGCATGTGTGTTCTCTCTTTCTAAATAAATAAATTAAAAAATAAAAATATACATTTGGGTTAAATATACAATTAAAGTAACATGTCACGGGGTGCCTGGGTGGCTCAGTTGGTTGGGTGACTGCCTTTAGCTCAGGTCATAATTCTGGGGTTGGGCCCCGCATCGGGCTCCTTGCTCGGTGGGAGGCCTGCTTCTCCCTCTCTTGTGTTCCCTCTCTAGCTATGTTTCTCTCTGTCAGATGAATGAGATCTTTAAAAAAAAAAAAAAAGTGACATGTCACATGAAACTATGAAATGGTAAATTATTTTCCAAATATACTTTGGTTGAACTTCCTAAAGAGAAAATTTCTTTCTTTAATAAAACTTTATTATAACTTAAAAATAAAGATCAAGTATTTGCTTTTCTAGAAAGAAACCTTGCACAAGTATTAGCCATTTAAAAACATTCATTTCATTTCAAATGTACATTTTAAACATAAATTTATATCACGCTATAAAATTTTCATGTCTTAAATCTTTAAAAACTTGAATTTTGAGGTGCCTAGGTAGCTTAGTTGGTTCAGCATCTGCCTTTGACTCGTGTCATGATCCCCAGGATCCTGGGATTGAGCCCCGAGTTGGGAATCCCTGCTCAGTGGGGAGTTTGATTCTCCCTGTGCCCCTGCTGCTACCCACTGCTTGTGCTCTCTCTCTAATAAATAAATAATCTTAAAAACAAACTAACAAACAAACAACTAGATTTTGGTTGTAGTTTTGCATATCTTATTCATGGTATAGTTTTGATAGTGACGAAACTTTAATGTTCAAAATAGAGTAGAATCAAATGGAAAATAAATTTCTAAGAATGGTTTAAGAATATTTAGAAATAGTGTCAAAAATTGCTACTTGTTTGGAGAAGAGATTTTATAAAATGGAATAAATTTAATAATTTCAGAATGAAGATAAATAAAACTAATTTGTTACTAAGAAAATGTGCAGTATCAGAATCTTCAAATAGATTCTCACATCTACTTAACTATAATTTGGACTTCTACTTGGAGAGCACTTTTAGGATGTCCTCTGCCCCATCTCATGTCTTAGAGTATGATAAATATATTTTATTAATCTATTCATGAACATAACTTGGATCTTATTTGTCAACAGGACAAAAGAGAAAAGGACAGGGTTTTGAGTAACACCAACTTTTCCTCGTTTTGCCTCAACTCTTACTTTTGTCTTCAGTAGTTACAATACAAAAGTAACCCCCCTTTATTTTCCATATGAATGAGACCCCAACAATGTTTAGCTCTTTTGCCATATTTCATTTGTCTTAATTTTTTAAGATTTATTTAGTTATTTTTGAGGGAGAGAGAGAGTGTGAGAGCACATGAGTTGGGGGAGGGGCTGAGAGTGAGGGAGAGAGAATCTTCAGCAGACTCCCCGCTGAGCAGGGAGCCTGATGCAGGGCTCCATCTCATGACCCCGAGGATGGTGACCTGAGCTGAAATCAACAGACACTCAACTAACTGAGCCACCCATGCACCCAACATTCATTTTTTTTTAAATTATTTTTAAAGATTTTATTTATTTTAGAGAGAGTGAGAGAGAGAGCACAAGAGAGGGGTAAGGAGCAGAGGGAGAAACAGACTCCCCACTGAGTAGGAAGCTTGATGTGGGACTCAATCCTGGGACTCCAGGATCATGACCTGAGCTGAAGGCAGATGCTTAACCAACTGAGCCGTCCAGGCACCCTGTCTCATTTTAAAATCTTTTTTGCAACTTGCTGAAATCCTTTGTAATTAGAACCTAAATCAGAGAATCAACACATATCTCAAAACTATCAAGTGCATTCACAAGATAGACAAAACAAGCACACACAAGGGTGACTGTAGCTGCCTGGCGCACAGACAGATGTGTGCGTCCAGGACGGTGGGGGCTTCGCGTCACTGGAGTAGATTTTGGGGCTGATCGCGGAGGGCTTCTGCCAACATTGGTGCCACTCACCACCTTCCAAAATGCTCTCCCCTTTAAGTTCTACACAGCAGGGGCATGTTTACCAATTTTCATGCCTCTACAACATATGCAGGGATAGGAGCTAAATATATTTTTACTAGAAGATATTTCACATTGGGTATATATCTGGGCAAAATTTATATGCCCAACACTGTTTTTCTCACTTCTTATTTTAATTGATTCAATTGTCTAATTTGGTAAATAACTTTTCTGATACTATATTAATTTTGACCTTTTGGGGTTAAATATTTTATTGACAGACTTAAAATCACATTGTTGAGAAAGGCGTCAAGAAAAAAAAAACCAAATGAACTTTCCTATCATAACACTTTAAAATATATAGTCACATAGTACTGACACCATTAATTATAGAACTTGAGCAATAAATAATGCAATATAATAATTTAAGAACAAATGTTAAGACTAAAATAAATATTCAACAATGTAAGTCTACAAATGACTTATACACTTAAATATAAAATACTCCTTTTAAAAAGTAAAGAAATTTGAAACCCTGCTGCCAACCTAGCCAAAGGCCAATTTTAGTTTATATGTATCAAGGTACAAATATGATTCATTCAAAACAAACAAATTTGTTCTCTTTTAATGTCTTTTTCACTGGTACCATTTAGAATACACAATATTCTGAAGCTGCTTATCTCTTAAAGCTAAATTTCAAAAGCATACACTTCATATTCTGAACATAACATCATACACACAACCATGTCAGATACAATAATATTAAAAGATTGCTTAATGGACATCCAAACAGTGTAAACACTTTTCCTTCATGTTGGTTGAATAGCAAGTATGTTTTTTTCTTTATGGGTTTTCCAAAAGTGGTCATGTAATTCTGGTGTAATAACTAATAAATACAAGTACCAATATTTTGATCAACAACAATCACAATAGTTTATAACAATGAAGGTCAAAAGGCCACATTTATATTTTACTCACGCCCTGCTTCTGATTTTTGTAGATTCTTTCATAAGGACAAGAAGTAGTGGTCCTTCCTTTCTTCCTTAGTATCTGAAAATTCTTAACTCTGAAGAAAAATTCTGTTTGGTTTAATTTGTCATTTCATTTCTGTGTATTTTGTTATCTCTTCATTCTTCAACTCTTTACTAGGAGAAAAGTACACAAAATGTGCTCAATGAACTTAAACAGTATCTTTTGTCCATAAACAAATCTCAGTGTGCTCCTGCAACAGCATGGGTAATGAACATGCCGCGTAACACACACACACACACACACACACACACACACACACACACACCCCAAGTAAGACCAAGTATGAATTGCCTTTGCTTCTTGAACACACTGTTAACATCTCCCAGCAACATCAGCAGATGTGTAAGACCTGGTACTGACAAATGAAAAAGACACTTCTCAAATACAGAGACTAAGTGCTCTAAACCTGGGGCAACCTCCTGAATTAAAAGCAGACAATAGGAGTTCATAAAATTCCTCACTCACGGGGGAAAAAAAAAGTCATGGATGATGCTACAAGGTTAATAAATGCAAAGGATGGAGACCATCTTATTAAACAACAGTCTTCCACTTGGTCAATGGCTGTGTCTATTTTTACAAGTGGGTTAACTATTATATTTTTTCAAATAAGTCCAAAAAAAGGTGTGTGTCATTTTTAACAAAGATAATGATGGTTGGGGCACCTGGGTGGCTCAGTTGGTTAAGCGACTGCCTTCGGCTCAGGTCATGATCCCGGACACCCGGGATCAAGCCCCACATTGGGCTCCCTGCTCTGCGGGAAGCCTGCTTCTCCCTCTCTCACTCCCCCTGCTTGTGTTCCCTCTCTGGCTGTGTTTCTCTCTGTCAAATAAATAAAATCATAAAAAAAAAATAATGATGGTTAATTATCCATCTAAATGCAGCTCTAAAATAAAGCAAATTATACCATTAATAAAAATCAATTAGCAATACATGAATGAAACAAAAGAGCTTCTTAGAGACCATGTAGGACATATACAAAAACTAGCTAGCGGAGTTGAACCTGACACTCCTTAATGCAATTATTCATATACCAGTGGTGAGTATTCAGACTTGGATAAAAATGTGGTCGCCCTTGCTCTGAACAGAAAGGGCTTAATGCACAACTGCTCTGAGAAAACAAATGTGGCCTAAGCATCTGGTTAAGGCAGTATTCCACCAAACACTCCTGCGCAAAGTAAGGGCTAGAGCATCCGGGCATGAGAGGGCAGGCTAACCATTTCCTAAGGTCCTTTCCTGATGGCACAGGAGCCATATGTAACATCCGTGTTTTGGGGGACACGCTCAATCTTAAATAGTTACACTCTCTTTTTTGATATCTTTTCTGATGAGAGACATTTATGCATGAGGGGGACACATCCTTTGTCAGTCTGTATTTCCTGACTTTAACTTTCTTGAACAGAGCTACCACAGATAAGCTGGAATTACATGCAGAAGTCCAAAAATGTTTCAAGTGAGGCTCAGGAGAGCTGCTAAAGTAGAGTGTAAAATGGCACAGATGTGGTTTGCCAAGGGACCATGGCACGAGGGGCTACAAAAGGGTGTCACTTTCATTTCTGGCTCCACGTATCTACAGGTAAGGCACACAAAACTCATTCCGAGTTAGGGCCCCCCAAAATGGGAGAGGAAGTAATAAAGGCTCCAATGGGTGCCGGGCACAAAGGCCTGAAAGACCCTACAAACATCCAAAGGGGCCACGAGAAGGGTAAAGGGATCTTAGAAGAATAACAAGGCAAAAGAGAGTGGGAGGAAGCGTTTATAAAAGTGGTAGCAAAAACAAAGAAGAAAAACAAAAAAGGGAAGGGAGAGAGCAGCTGGAAGTGAGTGAGCTGGACCCTGCACGTGCAGAGGATGTAGGACAAGTGATACTTATCAGGTGAAGCCTGCACTCTGAGAAGTAAACAGAGAAGCCAGAGGACCCTCAGGAGAGGGAACCCTCTAGAGAAATGTAACCAGAACATACTGAAGTAGGCAGTGTAGATAACATCTTTAAGGGAAATGAATCAGACTAAGAAGAGGAAGGAGCCCTGGACACAGAACGACAAAGACTGCCCATGAGAGGCAGGGAAGGACAGAAGAGAGGGAAAGGCCGAGAGATGTCCAGTGCACATCTCTGACAACGGGGGCACGGGGATGGTGTGTGAGCATGACAAGTGCAGGACTGAAAAGCTGAGGCAGTGGATGGAGATTTGCCAAAAGGGAAGAGAGGTCATCCAACTGAAAGACCCCAGAGCGAATCCAAATGAGGTCTTTCTCTGAGCTGTCTCCTCAGGATGTGGCCTCATAAGCTAACGCAGGTGGAGAATAACAAAGTGAGGGCCTTCTTTTTCAAGGCAAATCATATGGAGAGAGAAAGGAAAAATCTGTGTACTACGATTTTGGAAAATGAATATGAAACTGGGTTAATTTTTGTGTGTATATTACGTGTGAAAAATAAGACTCACAAAAATACCGGGCCTGACCCTGCAATATAGTCAATCCAGTAAATAGTCCCCGAAGGCTTACTACTTGGCCAGACACCAGGCTAAGTACCAGGGAGAAACAAGGTGAGTGGACTAGAGCCCCTCGGCCTGTAAGCACTTGTCATCTACTCGGAGCTCACTGAGCACCGTGCTACAGGAATAGCCCTGAACTTGAAGCCGGAATATCAAGTCCTAGTTCAGGCCCTTTACCTGTGACTCTGAAATCCTGGTTTCTGTAAATGTAGAAAGAATGGACAATATTAGAAAATTTCTTTCTTTCTTTCTTTCTTTTTTTTTTTTAAAGATTTTATTTATTAAACAGAGAGAAACACAGCCAGAAAGGGAACACAAGCAGGGGGAATGAGAGAGGGAGAAGCAGGCTTCCTGCTGGGCAGGGAGTCCGATGTGGGGCTCGATCCCGGGTGTCTGGGATCATGACCTGAGCCGAAGGCAGTCGCTTAACCAACTGAGCCACCCCAGGCGCCCTTAGAAAATTTCTAAAATTACTTTCATTTTAAAAGAAATGACCATGTAGTAGATACCAATATATGTTGAGTAGAAAAATTAGAAAATACCGAAAGTAAAATGAAAGAAAAAAAAAACCACCACACCACCACTCAGAGGGTACTGACGTTTCGTTAAATGTATATTGTCAAATATTTTATGCAGGTAGTTGACCCTTGAATAACACAGGTTTGAACCACATGAGTGCACTTAGACTCAAATTTTTTTCAATAAATATGTTGGAAAAGTTTTTGGAGATTTGTAACAACTTGAAAAAACTTGTCAACTAGCTTAGAAATATTTAAAAAACTCAGAAAAAGGTATGTCACGAATACATAAAATATATGTAGATGGTACCTTCTTTTATCATTTACTACCATGAAATACACAGAAATATAGATGCATGAGCAGCTTGTCTCTCCAGTAAATTGCATATCGCAGTAAAAAGCGATCTCTCACAGCTCCTGAGTATTTTTCACTGTATTTAGTACAATACTGTAAATCTTGAACAACACCATGGGACCCAGGCAAAGTGTCACCAGTGATCCTGGAAGTGCTCCCAAGAAGCACAGAAAAATCATGACATTACCAGAAAAACTTGAATTGCTTGAGATACCCACCATAGATTGAGGTCTGCATCTGTGGTTGTCTACATTTTTCAAGATAAATGAATGCAGCCCATGGTAAAAAAGGAAAAAGAACACATGAAGTTGTGCTGCAGCTACACCAACAGGCTTGAAACCCTGCATATTTTGCAAAATATTTTTTTCTTTTTAAGATTTTATTTCTTTATTTGAGAGAGACTATGCACATGATTGGGGCAGACGGAGAGGGAGAAATAGACTCCCCACTGAGGAGGGAGCCCAACATGGGGGGCTCAATCCCAGGACCCCGAGATCACAACCTGAACTGAAGGCAGATACTTAACTGGCTAAGCCACCCAGGGGCCCCTGCATGCAATACCCTTTTATTTTGCATTGAAAATGCAACTTTTATGTGTGCACAGGAGATGTACTTACAGACTCTAATATGATTCAAGAAAATCAAAGTCATTATGTAACAACTTAAAGCAAAAGGAAGGTAAAGGGTCCAAAGTTGGAGAATTTAATGCCAGCAAAGGATGGTTTGATATTTTCAGAAAGAGGTTTGGCTTAAAAAAAGTCAAGATAACAGGAGAAGCAGTTTTGCCCACCAAGAGTCAGCTGAGGAGTTCCCAGAGGCCATTAATAAAATCACTGAGGAGGCAAGGATATTTGTCTGAACAGATTTTTAATAAAGACGAAAGTGCCTTATTCTGGAAAAAAATGCCATAAAGGATATTTGTTGGTGAGGAAGAGAAGCAAGCACCAGGATTTAAGGAAAGCAAGAAGGGATAGGCTAATTCTACTATGTTGTGCAAATGCAGTCAGGTTTATGATTAGGACTGCCCTTATCCATAGAGCTGCTAACCCCAAGGCCTTGAAGAGAAAAGGTAAAGACTAACTGCCAGTGCTTTGGTTGTACAACAACAGCACACCCAAGTTGTTTTTTTAAAATGTAACAATGTTTTCAAGCAGTATCATGAAATAGAACTACAGCACTCTACGCTGTAACCATTCATTCATGACTGTACAGGCTAGGTGACAGGGAAGCAATGACATTGATTATACTGGGCCACCCTAAAGCAAGCATCTTGCTGCTTCTTTGTTATCAATGCACGAATAGCTATACCTTTAAATAAATACGAATATTCACATTATCCTTTCATTTCTGATGTCAGTGTTAATAATATGTGTAACATCTACAGTGTTCTGTATCACATAAGACAGTAATGATGGAGGTATAAAGACCTGATTCATCTCGTCCACAGCTGCTGTAAACTGATGGTATTGATAAATACAGTACAGTACTATAAATATATTTTCTCTTATGTATTTTTCTTAGTAACATTTTTGTTTCTCCAGCATACTTTACTGTAAGAGAAAAGTATGTAATACATTTAACATACAAAATATGTTAATCAACTATGGAGGTTATCTGTAAGGCTTCTAGTCAACAGTAAGCTGTTATTGTTAAGTATCTGGGGGAGTCTAAAGTTATATGTGGATTTTCGACTGCATGGACTGGGGGCTGGCGCCCCAAGCCCTGTGTTGGTTCAAGAGTCAACTGCATATGTTATATACAAACTATTTTATAATTATCTTTCATTTACTCAAAAATTTATCATAAACATCTTTCACGTCTATGAAAATACTTCTATAATGTAACAAATAATATCACATGGTAGTCTCTTATATAAAGGTTTCATAATTTAATCAACTCTATAAATTCATTTTCCTTCCTATTTTAAAAAAATTATTTATTTTTGAGAGAGAGAGCACAAACAGGAGGAGGAGGAGGAGGGAGGGAAGGTCAGAGGGTAGGAGGGAGGGAGGGGGAGAGAGAGAGAGAGAGAGAGAGAGAGAGACAGAGCGAGAATGCGAGAGAGCACCAGAAACAGAGCCCTACCCTGCTCAGTGCGGAGCCAGCAGCAGGGCTCAATCTCATGACCCTGAGATCATGACCTGAACTGAAATCAAAAGACAGACACTCAAATGACTGAGCCACCCAGGTGCCCCTTTCTCTTCCTATTTTTAAAGCACTGCTTGAAGGAACAGCCTTTTAAGGAAGTCGGTGCATGTATACTGGGATATTTTCTTACAATTGGGTAAAACTGTCCTCTGAATGTCCTTGTCAATTTTCCTTTGTTTATTTTTGTTTTTATTTTTTGTTTGTTTTATTTTGTTTTTTTGAAAGAGTTTATTTTGTTTATTTTGAAGAGTTTTTAAAAAACACATTAAGGGTATTAATTCTTTATCTGTCATATATTTTACAAAATTCTTCCTCATCTTGGGTTATTGTTTGTTGCTGGATTTTGCTTACGGTGTGTATTTTCTCTTTGATGTGTATCATTTCAAAGTTCTTAATATTAAAATTTGTTTCTGGGCGCCTGGTGGCTCAGTGGGTTAAGCCTCTGCCTTTGGCTTGGGTCATGATCTCAGGGTCCTGGGATTGAGGCCTCACTGGGCTCTCTGCTCAGCAGGGAGCCTGCTTCCTCCTCTCTCTCTGCCTACTTGTGATCTCTCTGTCAAATAAATAAATAAAATCTTTAAAAAAAATTGTCTCAAAATGTTTTTTGATTCTGTTACCAAGGATAAGAAGTCATTCCCTAACCCATGATTATGTATCTGTATGCATTTGGTACAGTGACTCTTTATTTTTTTCTAATTAAGATCTACAGAATTCTGACTCTCGCTCTCCGACGGTGCCAGTTCTGGAAGTGTGCCATGACACAGCTGGAATCCTTGCTTCTAGCAGACAGACTTCACTGTGCCTGAACAAGAGAATAGCAGCCTGCCTATATTCCTTCCACCTGCTAGAAAACATCATCATTTAAACAAACGAGCCTCACTGGCCATTCTTCATAGAAAAGTGACTCCTCCTTGTTTCACATTCTAATGTGTGTATCTCCTCTGGTCCCCAGGGATTATTCCCCTTGTCCTGCACCTTGAGTGGCTTCTCTCAAGGGGCTCCTGCCTCTCGTTTGTACCTACTCTTGTCACTCTTCTCTATAAAGGTCTTTAATTCCTGTTTTTTCCACTGCTTGCTGTCCAGCTTTTCCTTTCCTTTGAAGTACAGCTTCTTGGAGAAGCGGTCTATTCTCAGCATCTTTTCCTTTGCACTGGAGACAACGGGATTTGTGCTTCCAGGACTCTCAACAAAACTTCTCTCACAGGTTGTAAAAGGCCTCTTGACTGCAATCCCGAAGGGCACTTTTCAGTCTGTATTTTACTTCTCCTCCCTTTGGCATTTGCCACTATTTATTTTTAATGGCAGTATAATTAACAATGTTATATTAGTTTCAGGGCTACAACAGAGTGGTTTGACAATGCTATCCATTACTCAGTGATCATGCTAAGTAGAGTTACCACCTGTTACCAAAAATGCTATCACAATATTACCGACTATATTCCCTGTGCTGTACTTTTCTTCTCCATGACTTATCTGGCATTTGTCACAGCTGACCATGCCTTTCCGAAATCTTGGTCTCCTGACTCTATGATACAACTTTCTGATGGTTTTCACCTTACCTCTATTAGGGTTACTTTCTGCTGGCTGGCTCATTCTTCTTCACGTGCATATCTATTTTGTGTCCTCGGTCCTCATGGCTCTGCTCTGTGCTCACTTTGGAACTACAGGAGGGAAAGATGAGAAACGAGCCCATAAGAAAGCTGCTGCAATACCTCACATGAGGCTCTGATTTGGGACAAGGGCAGTGGGAACAGAGTTGCCCCAAATAACAGAGAGACATGAACCTTTAGCTGGTTGGGCTCCTTCTTTATCATGATGAAGGGACAGAATAAAATCAGTTTTACTTCTCTCAGAGAAATATTAGATGCCTGAGAAGAACCAGAAAGCCTTTTATTAAAAAAAAAAGAAAGAAAGTTTTTATCAAATTAGCTGGAAAAATGTGTGTGTGTGTGTGTGTGTGTGTGTGTGTGTGTGTGTGTGTAGAAAGAACAGGAGATTCCTTAATAACGAAGAAAAAGGTAAAAGAAGTTTAGGCATAAGAAAGCTGTAAGATGATCCAGGAATTCCACTACTGGGTATTTACCCAAAGAAAAAGAAACACTAATTCAAAGAGATATATACCTCTAGGTTTACTGCAGCATTATTCATAATAGCCAAGATATGGAAGCAACCCAAGTGTCCAGTGGTACATGAATGCATCAATAAGATGTGGTATATACACACACTGGAATATTACTCAGCCACAAAAAAGAACAAGATCTTTCCATTTATGACAACATGGGTGGACCTAAAGGGTATTATGTTAAGTGACATAAGTCAGACAGAAAAAGGCAAATACTATAGGATTTCACTTATATGTGGACTATGAAAACAAAACAAAACAAAACAAATGAACAAACAAACAAAAGGCAGACTCAGACCTATAAATACAGGGAACCAACAGCTGCCAGAGCAGAGGGGAGTGGGAGATACAGGTTTCCAGTTTTGGAATGAATAGTCATGGCAATAAAAGGTCCAGCCTAGGAGCTATAGCCAATGAGACTATAATAGTGTTGCATGGTGAGAGATGGGAGCCACCCTTGTGGCAAGCACAGTATAACGTATGGACTTATCGAATCGCTATGCTGTATATCTGAAACTAACAAAACACTGTGTGGCAACTATACTAAAAAAAAAAGCTGTGATAGTCTTAACTGTGGGATGTGGAATGCAGCTTTTTAAACAGTTCAACAGTCGGAGTAAAATATGAAACAAATACTTTGTGAATGAGTGCATAGTAGTGTAAATAATGTTAGGACAAAGAAAATACAAAATCAATGAAAAAAGGAAAATTTATTTATTTTTTAAGATTTTATTTACTTATTTGTCAGAGAGGGAATGAGAGCACAAGCAGGAGTTGAAGCAGGCAGAGGGAGAAGCAGGCTTCCTGCTGAGCAAGGAGCCCAAGGCAGCACTCAATCCCAGGACGGCATCCCCAAAAAGGGAAATTTAAAGAGTGGAAGACAGTGTCTCCTTTCTAGAATATCTGGGAATGGTGGAAGAGTTTGTCACAGATGCAAGAGTATCAAAATCAAGTAATACGTAGGACTGAATAGAGATTGCTGTAGAACTAAACTGCGTTCTCTCAAAATTCACAGGCTGAAGCCCTACTCTCCAATGTGGAAGCAAGGCCTTTAAGGAGGTTAATTAAAGTTAAATGAGGCCGGGGCGCCTGGGTGGCTCAGTTGGTTAAGCGACTGCCTTCGGCTCAGGTCATGATCCTGGAGACCGGGATCGAGCCCCACATCGGGCTCCCTGCTCGACGGGAAGCCTGCTTCTCCCTTTCTCACTCCCCCTGCTTGTGTTCCCTCTCTGGCTGTGTTTCTCTCTGTCAAATAGATATTATTAAAAAAAAAAAAAAAGTTAAATGAGGCCATAAGGGTGAGGCTCTAATCTAGGGAACTGGTAGTCCTGATAAGAAGAGGAAGAGACAGCATGGAGCTCTCTCTCTCCACGTATGCAAAGAGGAAAGACCACGTGAGGATATAGCGGGAAGCTGGCCGTCTGCAAGCTGAGAGGAGATGCTTCACCAAAAATCAACCGTGCTCGAACCTTGATTGTGAACTTCCAGCCTCCAGAATTGAAAAAATAAATTTCTATTGCTTCACGACGCTGTCTGTGGTACTATTACGGCAGCTGGTGATGATGATGTGGGGATATAAAGGAAGTAAAATGAGATCAGATGGCTGAGAAGGAAAAGGTCAAAAATTAAAAGATGAAAGAACAAATAAAGTACACATGTCAAGGGGTGCCTGGGTGGCTCAGTCATTAAGCGACTGCCTTCGGCTCAGGTCATGATCCTGGAGTCCTGGGATTGAGCCCTGCACTGGGCTCCCTGCTGGGCCGGGAGCCTGCTTCTCCCTCTCTCACTCCCCCTGCTTGTGCTCCCTCTCTAGCTGCGTTTCTCTCTGTCAAATAAATAAATAAAATCTTTAAAAAAAAGTACATATTTCAAAAGGAGGAGAATAATGAGAGAAACGAAGGGTGACCTCTAAAAAAATAAGCACTGATAATTTGCAATCTCTCTCCAGGGAACCTATCCTTGGACAGTAAAGTAAAAACGTGGGTATCTCTGGGGGCCAGGGGAGTAATACGGTGAAGGAGAGAAGCTATGGGTAGGTAACACAATTAACTGGCAAACTGGAGAGTGGATGACCCACAGGGGAGGCAATCCACTGCCTCAGCTCCAGCTCAGGGATATCATGGACACCATGGAAGACTGTGGAACTGTGGTCCAGCACTGCAGAGAACTACTTTCAAGAGAATTAGAAGTCTGCATTTATATGAAATCTTTTTGTATGTGGGCAACTGAAAATCATACACATATATGCATGTGCACACACACACACGCTGGACCCAACAAAAGATACTAGGACTCCATCTTGCTGGGCAGGCCCTACTTTTTGACTTCTGTTTCAGCCACAGAGTACCTGCTGGCCTCAGGGAACCCCAGGCACTTTCACACTTTAGCTTCTGATGTCCTGACATCTAGGTCCTTCTCTTTTTGTTCATCCTGTCTTAATATGGTCTTTAAGACTTAAATGCTATCTTACATCTTTGGCTTTCACAGATAACTGTAGGAAAATCAGACTGTATGATCCTCTCCACCTTTTCTAATAATCTATATACAATCTAACAGAAAATTACCCTGAAAATACACATTTAGACTTTTGTTTGCAGCCAAGTAACAGGGACTATGCTGCTTGGCTAAAACTACCACCAAAAACCAAAAAAACAAAACACTGGACAAAATATATGAAATAACAGTTTTCAAGACAATGAATAACTGGCAACAAAGGACACTAAGGCCCAAGAGATGGAGGATAAGTGAAATGAACCGTACGGTGATCCAGTTTACTACCTTGAGAGCTTCTAGGCCACAGCACAAGGGAGGTGAAGCCTGCATGGGTCCTGGTGGACTCCCTGACAGCTGAAGGTCTGAGGATATGGAGGTGGTGAGAGCTCAGAGTGCCAGGGAGGAGAAAGCCTCACAGTGAGAGAATGGGAAGATCTGCAGAGGATTCCCTTCAAGTATTTAGCAAGTACTGATGAACGGATGCATGAGGGAACTTCCCGAGACCCAAACAGTGCCAGTTCCTACCAGGCATGCTAGAAAACGTCACAGATCAGAGGGCACTGCACAGGGTACCCAGAAGGATTTGTGTCTGTACTGAGGAATAATTAATGGCTCTGGTCCCACCTAACAAATCTTAAAAGGAAGACCTGCAAGGATCAAACTGTTCTGGAATAGCTTACCTACTAGAACACAGCTTAAGATATTTATAGAAATACAGAAACATCTAGCAACCAAAAGGTAAAAATTTCAATGTATGGTGTCCAATAAAAATTTATTGGGAGGGGGGCAAAGAGAAAAATATAACCTATGATGAGGATAAAAAAAATTGAAAGTGACCCAGAACTGACACAGATGTTAGAATTATCTTTAAAACAATGTTAGAAAAAACATTAAAAACAGTTATTATAGCTATAATTCCACCTGTTCAAAAGGTTAAGTAGACACACAGAAGATATCCTAGAGGACCCACGGTGAATTTCTGGAGATGAAAACTAAAATGCCTGAAGTGAGAAATACACTGGAAGGGATTAAAGTCAGAATAGACACTGCAGAGAAGAGATCAAATAATTCAAGACACAGCAGTAGAAACTACTAAAAGAAATGAAATGGAGCCACAGCAATAGAAAAATGAAATACAGAGGAAAAAAAAAGAATTAAAAAAAATAAGGCCATCAGTTTGCTGTGGGATACCTTTATGTGGCCTAATATATGTGTAATTGGAATCCTCAGAGAGGAGAGCAATGGATGAATGCAGAAAAAAAAAAAAAAACAGAAGAAAAAAAGACTCAAATATTCCAAAGTTGATGAAAATATAAACCCACACATCCAACGAAACCCCCAACACAAGAAACATAAAGACCAAATTGTGCAAGACTAGTGACAGGGAGAAATCTTACAAGGTGCCAAAGTGGAGGAAAACATGCTATATGTACAGAGGAACAAGAAAAGCATAATAGTCTATTTCTTGTTGGAAAAAACTGCAGCTGAGAAGGCAGTGGAGCAACATTTTTAAAGTACCAGAAAAAAAGTACAAATCTTTCAACACAGAATTTCATGCCAAATGAAAATAGCTTTCGGAAACAAAGATGAACTAGTTCTTTCCAGACATGTGAAAAGTAAAGACATGTATTTTTAGGGAGTTCTCCAGGCATAAGGAAAATGATAGTAGGTTAAAATATGGGTTAACACAAAAGAATTATGAAATACTGAAAATGGAAACAAAATGGGCAAATATTAAGATTTTCTCATGTAATCTCTTCAAAAGATGACAGCTTAAACAACAATAATAACACACTTTATAACTTAATAATAATGTGACTATAGAAGCATGAAGGTCAGAAAGGGAGATATGGAAGTGTACCATCCTAAAGCTCCTGAAGATATACTGTGTGATAAAGATTTGTATTATAAACCCTAAGAAAAATCACAAAATAGCAAAACACAGCATTATAAATACTAAGCTAGCAAGCAAGATAAAATAGATAAAACAATCTAAAAGAAAGCAGGAAAAGATGAAAAAGAAGTGATGAGACAAGTAGAAAATAAAAAAGCAGTACAACAGACTAGAAATTCATCCATATTAATAATCAAATTATATATAAATGCTTGCCTAATTACCCCGATTAAAAGGCAGAAATGGTCATTTTGGATAAAATGAGCATGACTCAGCTATATGCTGCCTATAAGAAACACGTTTTAATTCTCAACCTATTTACATCTTTATATTTAAGGTATGAAAACACCTACACCATTCTAACTCTACTAAAAGAAAGCTAAAGAAACTTTGCTCATATTAAATAAAGGAGATTTCAGAACAAAGAATATGACCAGAAATAGTCATTTAATAATAAGGGTGTCAATCCTTCAAGAGTATGTAACAATCCTAAATATATGGACACCTAATACAGAGCTTCAAAATACATGATACAAAAACTAACAGAGCTACAAGAATGAAAAAGAAAACAAGCTCACAATATTGGTTGAAGACTTCAATAACCCTACTCTCAATAACAGAAAAGTATACAGAAAATCAGTAAGGCAACAAAAGACAAATAACACTATTAGTCCATGTGATCCAATTTATTTATAAAAGAATATTTCAGGTAAACAAGTGCATAATATGCGTTCTTTCCAAGGACACTAAAAACTTTTACCAAGAGAGACTGTATTAAGAATCACAAAACAATTCTCAATAAATTTAAAAAGCTCTGGATCATAGAGAGTATGTTCTCTGACCACAATGGAATTAGAAATCAGTAACAGAAAGACTGCTGGGAAACTTCCTAAACACTGGAAATGAAATGATCCACTTCTAAGTAACCCAAAGGTCAAAGAAGACATCTGAAGGAAAATTAAAGTGTTTTGAAAAAAAATAAAAACAAAACCACAACTTACAAAAATCTGTAAAACGTCTTTCAAGCAGTGCCTAGTTGGAAATTTATGGCACTACACGTTTATATTAGGAGAGAAGAAAGGTGTTAAGTCAATGACCACAGTTTCCACTTTAAAAAACTAGAGAAAGGAGAAATTAAATCCAAAATAAGCAGAAATAAAGACCAGAGTGGAAATCAATGAAATAGAAAAAAACAATAAATAGAGATCAATGAAACAAAAAGCCAATTCTTTGAAAAGATCAACAAAATTGATAAACCATAAGTCAGGCTGATTAAAAAAATTATCAACATCAGGGATTAGAGAGATGCAACACTACTACAAATTCTTTTAATACTGAAAAGATAATGAAGTAATATTATGAACAACTTCATGTCAATCAATTCAACCTCTTGAGTGAAATGGACAAATTCCTTGAAATAAACTATCAAAGACTATACAAGAACTAGATAACCTTAATAGCTCTATTTCTATTAAATAAACTGAATTTGTAGTTAAAAATCTTCCAAGAAAGAAAATTCCAGAACCATACAGCTTTACTGGTGAGTTTACTCAATATTTGAAGAAGAAATAAAACAGTATCTGTGAAAGTGGTGGAGCTGACTTCTGAATATTCTCCTCTCCAAATAAGCTAGGAGAAAACTGGCAAAAATGATTTGAATCAACTTTTTCAGAACTCTGGAAATTAGCCAAAAGCCTGTGGCAACTAGGGAATGTTTATTCAAGAAAAATGGTTGAATCTTGGTAAGACCTTGGAAGCTTTGTGGCATTTCAACTTGACCTAGTCCCATCCCCCAGTTTTGGCTCTGTGGAGACCTTAAAAAAGAAGAGCCTGCATTCATAGTGAAAGCCTGGCAACTACTGGAGGGCACAGAACAGGGATGGGGGAGCTCTTTCAAAGCCTCATTTCCAAAGAACTATCTTTACTTGATCTGTCTGGTGGTTCTTTGGAAGATACCATTTGGTATTTGACCAATCTCGGAGTTTGCCTTTTCCCTGGGAAGCACTTGTTGAAAACAACTACAGTTAACTTTGTGGCTACCTTAGTGATGGATTAACAGTAGTCAAATAACAGACTAAAAAGCCGAAAAGAAAAAGTTGGGGAAGTAAGAGGCCCACAAGTGTCTTAACAAAGCTCAGACATAGTTCTAAGAGTCTAGAAGGTCTCACATGTTTAGGGTTCTGTGCATACACACAGAGGCCTAAGAAGGCCTATGCCTTCACTTCTGGCTGATCTTAATGCTCTCTGTGCTAACAGGAAGTGAAAGCTAAGACACAGTTGTCAATTGCTTGGTTAAATATTGAACGGGTGCACAATATCCCAAGAGAACCCCTTAGCAAGACTGGGAGACCTACTGGTTCCAGTGTTTAAGGAAATCTTTGTTCAATTAGCTGATCACTCATCTGACCAAGCAGAGACTTCAGTGGCAAAACATTATAACATTATAGAATTTACTCAGAGAAGTTATTCAACAAAGAACAACTACAATAAGTAGCAACAACAAATCCCAGGGAAGGGAAGAATCTAATTTCCAGAGTTGTCATATTATAGCACTTAAAATATCCAGTTTTCAATAAAAGTTTATAAGATATACAAAGAAACAGGAAGTATTGCCTATACAAAGGCAAAAAAAGCAACCAACAGAAACTGTTCCTTAGGAAGTCCACATATTGGACTTTCTAGAAAAAGACTTGAAATCTACCACTGTAAATGTGTTCAAAAAAACTAAAGGAAATCATGTTACCAAATAGGGGGCATCGATAAAGAAATAAAAATTTTAAAAGAAAAAAAAATACCAAATATACACACACTCTTCCAGAAAATGGAAGAGGTGGGAATTCTAACTCTATCCATAAAGCTGAACTCCCCTGATACCAAACCAGAGTAAGACATTACAAGAAAACTACAGACCCATTTTTTTCTCATGAACAAAATACAAAAAGTTCTAAATTAGATTTTAGAAAATCAAGTTCACCAGTCTATAAAAATGTTAACATACCATGACTAAACAGGGTTAATCCTAAGAATGAAAGGTTAGTTTAAATTTGAAAATCAATGTAATTTACCGTATTTAGCATTAAGTAATAAAAAAAATCATGGTAGGTTAGTTTAATAGACACAGAAAGAGCATTTGAAAAAATCCAACATTTGTTCCTGATACAAACTCTCAGCAAATCAGGAAATGAAGGGAACTACTTGATAAAGGACATTTATTTAAAACCTATGATAATATCATACTTAATGGTGAAAGACTAAATGCTTTCACACTCATTACCCGATAAGGTCATGAAGAAGATAACACTATGTACTCTCATCATTTTTATTTGACATTGCAACCCTGTAGCATATGCAATAAGGCAAAAATATGAGAATAAAAATAAAAATAAAAGGCATCCAGTTTGGAAAGAAAGAAATTTATTTGCTTGAATGCTATGTAGAGAATCTAGTAAAATGAAAAGCTGAAAAGCTACTAAAACTAAAAAGGCATTTTAGTAAGATGGCATAGTACAATTCAATATATAACAATCAGTAGTATCTCTATAATGAGCAACAATTATAAACTGAAATTGGAAAACAGTATCATTTACATAACACAAATAATTACATACACAAATAAAATTACATAACACAAATAATAATTACATCATTATTCAGGAATAAATGAGTCAAAGATGTAAGACTTATACCTTGAAAACTGAAGAAAAAAGTGTTAAGAGAAATTAAAGAAGATCTAAATAAATGAAAAAATATATAATGTTAATGAGTCAGATTAACAGGTCAGCTCTCGCCATACCGATCTGTGAACTCAAGGCAATGACAACTGGAACTCTAGTAGGCTCTGTTGTAGAACAAGCTTGTTCTAAAATTCATGTGGACATAAAAAGGATCTTGAATAGCTAAACCAACATTAAAAAAGGACAAAGTTGGAGGACCAATAATACCTAATTCCAAGACATATTATAAAACTGCAGTAATCAAGGCAGTGTGTTATTGATGTAAAGACAGAAAAGTAGATCAATGGATCAGAACAGAGAGTCCAGAAACCCACACATATATTGACAACTGCTTTCACAAAAGTGCAAAAAGGCCATTCATCTGAGGTAGGATTGTTTTTTCAACAAATGGTGCTGGAACAATCAGATATGAAAATGCAAACAAAACAAAATAAACCTTCTGATCCTGATACCATATACAAAAATTAATGCAAAACAGATCCTAGACTTAAATATAAAACCTGAATTACAAAATTTTCTTAAAGGTTTTATTTATTTATTTGACAGAGAGAAACACAGCCAGAGAAGGAACACAAGCAGGGGGAGTGAGAGAGGGAGAAGCAGGCTTTCCACTGAGCAGGGAGTCCGATGCGGGGCTCAATCCCAGGACTCTGGGATCATGACCTGAGTCGAAGGCAGATGCTTAATGAATCAGCCACCGAGGTGTCCCCTGAATTATAAAACTTTTATAAGAAGACATAGGAGAAAACTTTTGTGACGTTAGGTAAAGGCTGCTTAGATACTATAACTAAAGCATGATTCATAAAAGAAAAAAATTGATAAACTGGACTTCATCAAATAAAGCTTGCTTTTCAAAAGCCACTGTTAAAAGAAGGAAAAGGAAAAATGGAGACTGAAGAGAAATATCTACAAATCATGTACCTGATGAAGAACATATTTAAAATATATAAAGAACACTGTGATGTCACACACCTGACAATGGATGGGTCTGATCTCTCAAAGGGGAGGGGTAAGAAAAAGGCTGAAAAATGGATAAAGAATGAACCATGAGAGACTATGGACTCCAAGAAACAAACCGAAGGTTTCAGAGGGGAGGGGGATGGGGAGATGGGGAGAGCCTGGTGATGGGTATTAAGGAGGGCACTGACTGGATGGAGCACTGGGTGTTATACACAAATAATGAATCATGGAACACCACATCAAAAAAACTAAGGACGTATTGTGACTAACATAACATAACAAAACAAAACAAAATAAAATAAAAAGAACTTAAAAAAAAAGAAAGTTGCAAATAATAGGGTATTTTATATGGAAAAAAGATAAACTACCTCCTTTTCTTGGACAGAAAAAGAAACTGGGGGTGTCTGGAATAGGATTATTATAAAGATAGAATTAATATATAGTGGAGGATTGACAGGATACTTAGAATTAACCCTTACGTCTTCAGTATATTAAGAAGAGATTTCATTCATTCATTCATTCATTCATTCATTTAGTTCACATTTGAGGGTTCATAAAGGACTTTAATATGATTGACCATCTGAATGAACTTTTCTCGGATCAAAGCTTTATTGGGATCAGAAGGTTTATTTTGTTTTGTTTGTTAATGAAATAAAACATTCTATGTTTAAAAAAAAAACAACCCTGAACTCATTCAAGTTAAAAACAGATTAATAACTAAGGAATAGCAATACTACTTTTTAAGGACTATAACATATTTAAAGAAAGTTTCTTATAAACTCTGACTTCGGCAGCAGATAATAACATCATAGAGGCATGAAGTACAAACAGTGAAAGCGTAAGACTTTTAAGAAAATGCCTTTGTTAAATTAACCTACTGGAGTTTCTTCTTGATAGTCTTAAAAAGGAAGTCTAGCTTTACTAAAATGTGTAAAAATCACTTGCACAGAAGTGACTGACATTTCTAAAAAAAATAAGAAAGAATAAACAAGAGAAGAAATTCAAGTGTAAGTGGTAAGGGGTAGTCCTACAGGGCTTATTTACATATTCTGGTCAACCAACTAAATAAGTAGATATTGCAAAGTGAATGGCAAGATTGCAAAGAAACACAAAAATTAGCCTCTCTCCATTTACTTGGGTACAATGGACTCACTGAGGTAAATTAAAGAAATAAAGAAATGACTTTTTTGTACATACCAGGCTATAACATTTTCACCTTAAACTCGCCAACAGTTTTTAGGTCATGAGAAATGTATCTGAATTCATCCTTACTTCTAAGAAATCACTAGTATAGGGAAAGCCCAAAGACTGCAGATGAACTTGAGCATTTAGACATATCTGAACTTCTCATGAAAATTTATTTTCAGCAGCCTGGTAAGTGCTCTGTGCTCAAAAGGAAAAGTCAAGCTACCTTCATAGCCTTTAGAAGCTGGGATGTTCTGTGAGTTTTTTTAAACTTTAATCAGGAGAGGGTGGTGTGGCTGGATCTCTGTAACCACTTGAAAATAGATACCCAATGCTGTCAGAGTGACACCAGTCTCTCATTTGCATTTTTAGGTAGAAGTTCGAAAAACTTCGAAAAACTTTTATAAAACATGCTCAAAAACACCAAGAACACTGTTGCCATAATCTATTAAATATGGTTATTTTTTGGTTGCCGAAACAGTTTGTCCTCATTGTTCCAGGTGAACATATATATATATATATATAAATAATCTGTCAATGAGTATAAACTCCCTAGAGGCAATGACTGTATTATTAACTATTATACAAAATTTCACTTTTTTAGAGAATGGATCTGAAAACTCTCCTGGCAGATGTAACAAGAACAAAAACCGGAAAGACCCAGGATGTGTGTTTGCATCCTATGACTGGCAACAGGAAAGCCTGGAAAGAAAAGGAGATTAGGAAACAGAGGACCTGCATTCTGGAACTGGCTCTGCCACTCAGTCCCCACAGTGACTTGAAACAAGTCCTAGCGTCAAAGATCTTGTTTCTCCATATGTAAGACATGGGTCCGGATACTGGTCTGCAGGGAAATGGTGGGAATCAAATGTGACTAACTTGAGCGACTGTGCTCTGAAGTGATACAGGGCTACAGAGAGAGCATCATTAGATTTTCTCTCTTAGAAAGATTTTTAAGCTCTCAACAAAATGGTATTTTACCAAGAAGTCTGAAAGCACTAAATATGATTTAAAAAACAAACAAACACTGTAAGAGTCTGGGACTCTTCTGTGTCGGTCTCAGCGCTGACACAGACGCTCCCTGTGAAATTTACTCAAGGCCCTCCCCCTTAGTTTTCTTGACTAGAAAGCAGAGGGAATGTAGAATTTCTAAGGAATCTTCTAGGTCATGATTCTGTCACTCTTTAAAACACCATTTAAAATTTGTCTTTCATCTGCAGAATGAAACATTATCTTGTGAGATAATGCACAATGTTTACTTGATAATTCCTGTATATTAGACTCACCTTCATAAGAATTTTTGAACTCAAAGAGACATATTATTCTTCAAAAGGTCAAAGCGGATAGCAGGGTAACTTGAACAAATATCTACCTGAAGGAAATTCAGCAGGGACCATTGGGTGTCTGCGTGTGTCAGCGTGCCCCCATATGCACATGAGGGGTGGTGGTGGCTGAATGGGGGGGCAGGACAGGTATCTAGGTGGTTTGGGGCTGTAACACTCGTGATGGTTTGCTAGTGATGGGTGGGTATGAAGTTTGGGCTGAAAGTTAGGTACAAAATGATCTGCAGTGATTAAAAAAATGAGAAATATTCTGGGAAGATCTTTGATTTAATTTTTTTGAGGTAAAAGGGATTTTCTACATATGTATTAAGTGACACAGCAACTACCAAATAAAAATACAAAAACTTCCTATTGATCTTTAAAATAAATACCTCAAAATAAATTGTTTAAATATATTAGGCATTTGTAGAAGATACACAATGATAACACTCTGAGAATTAGCTTTTCTTTCTTTAATTTCATATATGTATTTTTTAACCACATCACCTACTTGTTTTCAGTTAGTGCCATTTAAAAATGTTACTCAAACATGGGTGCTTGGGTGGTTCAGTTGCTTGAACATCTGACTCTTGATTTTGGCCCAAATCATGATATCAGTTCAGGATCATGGGATCGAGTCCCATCGGGCTTTGCATTCGAAGTATGTTTGGGATTCTCTCCCTCTCCCTTTTTGCCCTTCCCCCCACTTACGTGTATAAAATGTATATTTTCTCTCTCCAAAATGTATAAAATCTTTAAAAAAAATAAAATGTTACTCAAAAATATAAAAAGCTTCTGTACAGCAAAGGAAACAGTCAATAAAACAAAGAGGCAACCCACAGAATGGGAGAAGATATTTGCAAATGACACTACAGACAAAGGGCTGGTATCCAAGATCTATAAAGAACTACTCAAACTCAACATCCAAAAAGATGATGAACACATCAAAAAATGGGCAAGAGACATGAGGAGTACTTCTCCATAGAAGATATACAAATGGCTAACAGACACATGAAAAAATGTTCAGCGTCATTAGCTATCAGGGAAATTCAAATCAAAACCACACTGAGATACCACCTTACACCAGTCAGAATGGCCAAAATTAACAAGTCAGGAAACAACAAGTGTTGGAGAGGCTGCAGAGAAAGGGGAACCCTCTTACACTGTTGGTGGGAATGTAAGCTGGTGCAGCCACTTTGGAAAACAGTGTGGAGAGTCCTTAAAAAATTAAAAATATAGCTACCCTATGGCCCTGCAATTGTACTACTGGGCATTTACCCCAAAGATATAGATGTAGTGAAAAGAAGGGCCATATGTACACCAATGTTCATCGCAGCAATCGCCACAATTGCCAAACTGTGGAAAGAGCCAAGGTGCTCATCAACAGACGAATGGATAAAGAAGATGTGGTACATATATACAATGGAATACTATCGGAAAGGATAAATATCCAACTTTTGTAGCAATATGGACTGGACTGGAAGAGATTATGCTGAATGAAATAAACCAAGTAGAGAAAGTCACGTATCACATGGTTTCACTTACGTGCGGTGCATAAGGGGTAATATAGAGGACAGTAGGAGAAGGAAAGTAAATGGGAAGTAGGGTAATTCAGGGAGAGAAACAAAACAAGAGAGACTTTGGACACAGAAACAAACTTAGGGACTTGGGGGGAAGGGGGTGGGAGGATGGGAGAGCCTGGTGGTGGGTACTGAGGGCACGTATTGCATGGAGCACTGGGTGTGGGGAATGGGCAATGAATCTTGGAACACTGAAAAAAAAATTTAAGTAACAATAAAAAAAAAAAAAAGGAAAAAAACAAAAGACATGGGCGCCTGGGTGGCTTGGAGGGTTAAGCCTCTGCCTTCAGCTCAGGTCATGATCTCGGGGTCCTGGGATAGAGACCCACATCAGGCTCTCTGCTCAGCAGGGAGCCTGCTTCCCCCTCTTTCTCTGCCTGTCTCTGCCTATTTGTGACCTCTCTCTCTCTCTGTCAAATAAATAAATAAAATCTTAAAAAAAATAAAAGACAAAGTAGGTCCATAAAAACAAAATTTAGTGTGATATTTTAATCTTATTTAATATTATTACGTGTAACTTAATTATATATACATTCTCAAAGTCCAACCATTAAAATATTCTTTAACTTTCAAAAATCAGTGATCTGAAATACAACCTTTGGTGTAATGTTATAAAAAGAGAAATGGAGAAATTGTCCTTTAAAAAAAAAACAACTAAAACACACATGCAAAACAAACAAACAAACAAGCCCCCAAATCCCAATTATTTATCACTGCAAATTATTTAGGAGGAAAAGTTGCTTACTGTGTTATGGACTCTGAGCCCTGGGACTTGTCCTTAATGACTGGCTGCTGTGAAAGAAAAACAACAATGGGTAAGGAAAGATTCAGAGAAGACAGCGCAGGCAACAGTCACAACTTGCTGAATGAGAAAGCATGCCTGTTCTGAACGTTAAGTGTCTATCAGCATCACGTATTTACTCCGATGGAAAACCAAGGAACTGGTTCCCCAAATCATCGGAGTACTCTTTTTACCTAAAGTCAGTTTTCAGGTATGTGGCAAAAAAGTCAGGTGTGAATCAGTCTAAATTAATCTAGAAATACTATGTGGAGATTGTTTAAGTTCTAAATTTGTTTTTCATCATTGCAGCTTTCCTTCCTCATCTTTTCGGTATACTTTATATTTTCATAGTGATGATAATCATGGGGCTATATGCAAAATTTTGGATCTGAAAACTTAGTCTTCTACAAAATTTGTTTAGAATGTATTTTATTAATGGCACCTTCCTGGGAAAACAAATTAATAAGCACTTCCAGTGGTGCCAGATTATACTGAGCATCTTGTTAGACATTCCTTTGGAATTTGAGCATTAATTCCAGATGAAAGTATACTGTGGAAAAACGGTGTTTGATAATCACAAGTCAGTCTTTTATAAATCAACTCAATGTTGCTATAAAATTGACTATGAATTTTTTTGAGATAATTATATGTTATGAAAAGAATTCATTTAAAATTCATATAGAAAATACATGTTGTTCCTATGTTAAAGTTTTGAGTTATATATAAACGAAAGGGATATGTCATATCTACTTAGCTATTTAAATTAAAAAAAAACAAAAAAGCTCAAACGAAATGAAAGAAAAGGATTGCAATTTTTCCTTTCAGGCTCAAGTTGTTTGAGTAACTATTACTTTCCCATTCTTATCTTTCCTGTAGCTTGTTTCGCTTTGTAGATTTCCTCCTCCACAGTAAGATTTCTGCAAGATTTGGCAATGAATATCTTAAAACAAGTATTACTTATAAAGATTTCAAAAGGATATTGGTTTCTGGACCATAATTAAGTCGTATTACTGCTCTCTGTATAGCTTTACATCAAGCATATCATAAAACAAGAATAAAAGAACAAGAAGACTTGCTGGTGAAAGGTGGATGTTGTAGCAAGTGACCCAATTTCACAAAACAACAAAAAAACCAGTGACACCTTGATTTTTCTCTACTGGTGAAGATGATCTGACTCAGTTCAAAAGTGTTTGGGGAAAAAAGTACAAACACATGAAAAACTCAAATTCAAGGACTAATTCAGACTGCAGAACAGTTTACCTGTTTTCAACCCAACAGAGCAAGACGCAAAGAAAAACCATCAAAATCTAAACTCAGAGAGCATCATTTATAACCGAATTTCTTTAGTTTTCCCCCAGACTTAAGAAATAAATAGCAATCAAATTAATTTTATTTTTCACACAATTTAAGTATTTCTTCTCTTTGCCCATGGCAAGACCAATGCCTTACCATAAATGTATGTATAATGCGTAAAACTTCATAAAACTCTGGATTGGAGAAAAAAAAACAACAACTCAACACAACTCTAATAAGAATCTGAACCTACTCCAGAGGTTGAAGGAAGAGAGGTCAGACAATTATACACACTGTTAAGCCACTGCTACTTTTATTTGTGACCTCGACAAATGAGTAACAACATATTGCTACATGTAGTTCTTACCAAATCTGCTTTCAATAGTCTCTTCGTGTGAAATGGACGCAGATTTCAAAAGGATATTGGTTTCTGGATACAATATCCTCAGAAAGTTTGTCTTAAGTGGGTTTGGCAGTGTCCCTGCCACCTTTCCTACTGTATTACTGTGTTACAGTAACCAGCACAGTCAAGTTCTTTTTCATGATGCAAAGGTGGCTTAACTTGTGTTCAAATCCTATGAATCCCCTGTTAATAGGGTATCCACATTGCAAAGTTTTAACACTTACTTGTTAAAGGACACTTAATTAATTCGGACTAATATTCCATTTCTAAACACCTTACTCACTCATTCCTTGGTCTCGGCAGCAGCACGCCATATGGGTAGTTATTACTCACGGAGGCAGAAGGAGGGGGAAGAAGGAGGTGTCTCTGTGAGCTCTTTTGTTTTGTTTTCATTTTAACAAAAAGGCCCCCAAGGCTCTAATACAACCCCATAAGCACTCCCTCCCACCATCCACAAGGCCAAGGAGCGTGACTGCCCTTCTTTCCCTCCAGTCCACACACGCCTCTCACAGTTGTTCTGTAACTTCGTTTTCTCTTTACAGATCCCCTTGTTTTGGAGAGGAGGGGATGAACAGAGGAAGATGAGCAAAGCAAAGGAGATGAATGAAAGGACCAGAATTCAGAAACTCCTGTTTCCCAAACCCTCACAACTTCTCTGTAATGCTTTTAAATTTAGATGCAGTGGGACTTAAACATGAAAGAAATGATTAAAGGCATGATTTAAGAGCCTCCACTGATTACCTGGAGATTCACCAAGAAGAAAACAACTCATAAATAGCTCTGTAAAAGAGAAATGGGACATGCAGACAACTCACCCAAATATTTTTGTAAACTTGAGGAATGAATGTAAAAATTAGGTAAATCAATGTCTGTTGTAGCTAGCATACCATAGAGGTTTAACTGAGGCAATTTATGATATAGTATAGCTCTATATTTACATGCTATTTATAATACTTTCAGATATCTTCTACCTTGCCCATATTATTGGTAGCTATAATTTACTTATACCCACTTTTCAGGAATTTTTAAAGGAGAGGAAAATCACCACTGCCAGAGTGGGTGGCTAAGTTTATTCTTGGTTCTGTCATTAACTTTCTGTGTGGCCTGAGCACAAGCCACTTAACTTCTCTTGGGATCTGTTTTTCACTTGAAAATGAAAAGATGGGGCTCAGAATAAAAGCAAGAATGACCATAGCACCATTCTTGTATTTTACAGATGAGGAAATGGAGGCCCAGAGTCACCACGCTTGCAGAAGTAGCCTGAAGGCTACAATTCTGTTTTTTCCAAACTGATTTAACAACAAAACTATTCTTCAGAACAGTTTTGCTTGAATGGCTCATATATAAACGCTTGAGCAAAGAATTCCTCTAGGTGAAGCTAGGTTTGGTGGCCAGGCAAACCATGGCTTCCCAGCCCTCCTCCCTAGAGCCCTAAAGAGTAGGGGTCTACAGAAGAGAGTTTATAGATCACTGGACTAGACAAGTTGTTCCAGATTTCCTGTTGCTAAAATTCTCTTTCCCGGAGCACAATTTTATCATATAAGTTGGCTGTTGATTCTTTGATTTTAGAACTTATTACTGATTATGTGAATTGTTTTTGATGAATTATAATGCTTTTCGTTAAGGACAAAATAGTCCCCTGCAAGAAGCCGCAGTTTCTAGAAGTATATTAAAACAAAAAGCAAAGATCTTCATCTTGGTTCATGACTTGTAGTTTTTGGTACTAGCTGTGCCAATTAAAAAATAACAAAGGTATTTACGAAACTCCACTCCATAAGGGAGGCATTGTGTCAGACGTGCTGGGGGTACAAAGCTGAGTAGGATATAAGAGTTTATAATATAGTAGGGAAAGATATGGCTACAACCAGCAAGGTAGAAGGGGATAAACATGACAAAGGTAAAAAGAGAATGTGCGGAAATAAAGGAACAGTAGTCTTGGATTGTAACTTGAAGTTTTTGAGAAGGATTCACAGTGGAGGGAGCATTTAGAGAGATCTTAAAGAGATTAACTGAAATTCTGGTAACTGGAGAAACACAAAAAACTATATAGTTCAAGAAAACAGCATGAGCAGAGGTTTGAGGAATGTGTGATGGGCAGCTTACTCAAGATGTTGTTTTAGAAGGTGAAGAAAAGTAGGTCAGAATTCAGTTCAGTCTGAAGGTATCTCCTCTCCGGTAGGTAGGGAACAGGTGCACTTTTTTTTAATTTAATTAAAGATTTTTATTTATTTATTTGACAGAGAGAGACACAGCTAGAGAGGGAACACAAGCAGGGAGAGTAAGAGAGGGAGATGCAGGCTTCCCACTGAGAAGGGAGCCCGATGCGGGGTTCGATCCCAGAACCCTGGGATCATGCCCTGAGCTGAAGGCAGACGCTTAAGGCCTGAGCCACGTAGGCGCCCCAGATAACAGGTGCATTAAAGGCTGGAGAATGTAGGAGAGAAGGCTGTTGGAGGCTGGGACCAGAGGTCACGGCAATATCCTTCCCATTCTCCCTCTTAAAAAAAAAAACTGGCATCCCTAATGCCTTCTGTCCCTTGTCATTTCCATTCTTAAAATTCTTCTGTTCCCATGCATTTAACCAGTGTGTTTAGGCTAATGTTCCAAAGCAATACCACGAAACCAGATCTCAAGTTTCCTTCAAAATGATTTGGCAATCACCACTTTTCAGTGTGTTTTATAAACATAATTTTTTTCTGAAATGCACTTAGTTTCATCAAAACTACCTAACAAGTCTGAGTTTTCAGTAAATCTCTCCTGAGTTCCATGGAAGCCTGCAAGATATCTGCAACAGGGTGCTGCATGGGCCCCGCCAACCAGACTTCCCCTTTCCCTTCACATGAATTTTAGTTTCCATGCCCTAAGATCTCATTATGTTTGGCTTGGATTATTACAAGAGCTTCTCCTGCTTAGTTCCTTCAGTACTGCTTTTTTCCAGTTTTTTTTTCAGAGCTTCTAGAGTGAGCTTTTTTGATTTATTTTTTAGAGGAAGTAAGGCAGGGAGGGGTAGAGGGACAGGGAGAGAGAATCTTAAACAGGCTCTATACCCAGCACACAGAGAGCCTGACATGGGCCTCGATCTCACGACCCTGAGATCATGACCTGAGCCAAAACCAAGAGTCAGATGCTCAGCTGACTGAGCCACTCAGATGCCCCTAGAGTTAGCTTTTAAAACAATTCATTTGGTCATGCTAGCTTCCATGTTTTAAATCCTTCAGCAGCTCCCTACAACCTCCAGGTTAAAACCCAGCTTCTTGGGGTGCCTGGGTGGCTCAGTCATTAAGCTTCTGCCTTAAGCTCAGGTCATGATCTTGGAGTCTTGGGATCGAGCCCCCCATCGGGCTCCCTGCTGGGCAGGAAGCCTGCTTCTCTCTCTCTCACTCCCCGTACTTGTGTTCCCTCTCTAGCTGTGTTTCTCTCTGTCAAATAAATAAATAAATAAATAAATAAATAAATAAATAAATAGATAAATAGATAAATAAATAAATAAAAAACACACACCAAAAAACAACCCAGCTTCTTAACATGCCATATAGCGACCTTTTAAATCCTGTCCACTTGTTCAGGTTCAGCAGATTATTTTTAAACTTTGCGTCCCAAGCACGACCTATGATGAAATATTTGTGGTGGCCCCCATGCACCAGGCCTTAGCATGGATTCAGTCTGTCAGGAATGCCCTTCCTCCTGTGAAACTCAATTGAGAAACTGATTCTTCTGGAAAGCTCTCCTGACTTCACTAAGCTTAGGTCAGGGACCATTTCTATTTGTTCTTGCATTTTGTGTGGAAATCTATCATCCTGTTGTGCTGCAAAACCCCCTGATGTTTGACTATCTGCCAGCTCTTTTAAGAGAGAACTCCCTGAAGACGAAGGCAGATGATGGGCGTATTAGACCAGAGATTCCAGAATGATATCTACATAAACATTTCTGGGAGGCAGGTAGAAATAGACCTGGGGGACTTTGGATAAGGAGCCAGGGTTACAGATGTAGGATTTGATACATCTGAAATACCAAACCATTGGGGTAGAAGGGATAATCTAGAAAAAAATACATTAGAGAAAACTATATAACAACAGAAAAGACGCAGCAGCATGTTTGCTGGAGAAGGCTTGTATTGTGGAGTCAGGCTGAGCCAGAGGAGGAGGAAGAAGCTATAAGTGCAGTGCTACAAAAGGAAAGAGAAGAAGAGCAGAAAGATGGTGGTGTTAATGACCCAGAACGTTGGGGGTATGGAATATTTCTTTGCACGGTCTGTTGACTGCTGGGTTTAGTTCTTCCCTCCACTCTGCACTTCATCCCTTGTCCCTTCCCCCTGTGACCAGATGGCTTTTCAAATTTTCTGATGAGCATTTCTGGCCACTTTAGGGCTTTTGCACCTGTGGTTGCGAATGCCTCAAATGTATCCTCTTCATAAAAACTTACCATCTACTTCTCACCACATGGCCTCATAGTCTCCCTTCACTGTCTTCTCATTGCTTCTATGCTTCCTTTTGTGACTCACTAATTACAATGACTTTCACTCATTAGATTGCAACTTCTATAAGTGGAGGGGCTGTGTGTTTAATTTGCCATTCTACCATACAGACAACATCCCACCACAGTGCCGGGGAAAATGGCAGGTATTCAGTATGTATGTGTGAAGAGAATAAATAATGAAGATGGCAAAGGACTGGAAGAATGAGGACAGGCATTTCTGATGGGTGGGAGCTAGAAGGAATGTGGGAGGGGAAAAGGACCAAAACTACAAGTGGAGGGCTCAGCTATAGAAAGAAGGGTGCTTCTTTCTGTGATATCTGAAAGAGGCTGGAGAAGAAAGGTGAAATTAATAGAAATACAGAGAAAGGAGAGATGAGAAGTAGAGGAAATACATGCTGGATAACTTCTCTGCAGGAAGAAGAGACAAAGTCAACTTGGAGTAAGAGGTTAGGGATCCGAGGAACGTGGACAGTACTGTAATGGTAGGGAGTCAGTCAGGCAAACAAAAAAGATGATGGAGACCATGGGCCCCACTGAGACTGGGAATCCATCACAAACATGACACGGAGACACCCAAGACAATTATATGACTTTCTTTGGCAGTGATAAAATTCCAGAGGCTAAGTACAAAAAATAGTTGTAGTACAAAAAACTAGTTTGCACTGCCCCGCCTCCCCACCCTGCCATAGGACTGGTAAGAGAAGTAGGCTCAGTCACACGCTCCAAATACTACACATGTCTGGCATCAAACTGGTAAATAACTGCTGCTTCCATGCATTTATGTCCTGGTGGCCCAAGTGACCTGATTTGGGGAGAATGAAAATGATTGCAGATAAGCAGGAGGGCAGGAAACATCAGAATGCCACCTCCATCTAATTCCTGCAGACTACGGAATCATTCCGGTCATCTACTTCCTCTTATGGGACGGAACTATTCCCTAGAGATGGGAGCTTAAGGAAGAAACCTACGGAGACTGATGGAGACCTCAAGGTTTACAAAGTCCATCACAGCCCTCTGCACACATCCCCGTGTGCAGCATCGGCATGGTGGACCCTGGCGGGGGTCAGGGCTGACTTGGAAGTCTCATAATGATCTCAGTGCCGCTGATCCTATTTGTCTACTGCAACTTTCTGTCGCTCAACAAACATTCACTCGATTTGTGCTCTGCACTAGATGCTGGGAATTTGATTCTGAACATGACACGGTCCCTGTCTTCAGGGAACTTTTGGCCCTTTTGTTCCCATCCAGAGAATTATAAAGAAATAGAAGAAAATAGAAACATGAGCCACGCTAGAAGTAGCAGGTTATTATTTTCTTCTTTTAAACCCATTCCTTTTGCCTGGACTTCTCCTTCATCCTTATTATAAAGACTTAATAGGTTTTCTGAAACAGTTATGTACTTTTAATACTTTCAAAACACAACTGAGCCTCATTATTTGTGGACTGCCTGTTTGCAAATTTGCTTCCTCATTACAGCTCATTTGTAAGCCCAGATCAGTACCATCGGTGCTTTCCACACCGGTTGGAACACACACACACACGCAGTGCTGAAAATCTCAGCTGCCCGATGCACAAAATCCCAGCTGAGGATGGAACCCTAGAAACTTCTAATGCTTTGGCATGTTCCAAATACTCTAATTCAGCTTTCATACTATAAATAAGTATCCCTTCTGTGGCCTATTTACTGCTGTTTGTCACATTTTTGAGTTTTGTTGGTGATTCTGTGGTTTAAAATAATCCCTGAACAATGGGCTGAAGTGTTGTCTAGTGTGACTAACTGCAAGAAGGCTGATGTGCCTTAGATAAAATACATGTGTCAATTTAAGCTTTGTTCAGGCGCAGATCTGGTACTGCTGGATAGGAGTTCAACTTTAATGAATCAAGAATATATATTAAAGTGTCTTTATATTTTACAACGGCTGATGAAAATGTTATGACCAGAGGCTCATAGGAACCTAATCCTGTATTTTTCCTACTAGCACTAATTCAGTGTTCATGGTGAATTCAGAGAACATAACTACTGGGAACAATGAGAATCCACTCCATGGTTTTCAGCATGGCTTTTGTGTATACACCAAATTACTATTTTACTGTTCTTCATTGCTACCTTCTTATTCCTAACATACCTATGAAGTTTTGGGGACCTTGGTCTCAATCAAATCATAACCATTTACTGAGACTATTCACCTTTTAGAGTACTAAGGTGGGGGGGGGGTTGGAGGAAACAGGGCTACTGGGAAGTTTATTCCCACTGGTTTCACACCGCTGTGGGCAATGTTTTAGAAGTTGTAATAGCGTCAGGTAAACTCAGAGTTTATATTCTGAGATGAAGGGATCTGACATAGATATGTTATTCCTCTAATGAGACTGGAAGGGCATTCTCTGGCAAAATTCTGTAACTTTTGCGTCCACCAAGGAGGCTTTCAGAAATATGTTTAGGATGGGATCCGGCACCAGGAATTTTACACAAGTGCCCAAGGGGATCCTGAGGCCTAGCAGTTTGAGAACTAGTAATCTGCCATATGTGAAACTGGTAATTTTGGGGGGTAGGAGAGCTAAGGACTAATTTTTGACTTGGGTGTCTGAAGTGGCCTTAGTGAGTCCAGCTTAGTAGTCAATAAGCACGCATTGTTGGGATCTCCTCCGTTTCTTGCTTTCTTCCCTTCTTCTGGTTTGAATCTCGATTCTTACTTGTCTACCCATCAAGGATATCAATTTCCCTTTTGATAAACAATACTAAACAGACATAGTGAGGCTGCGCCTTATGTGGGCAAATGTATGTACAAATATCTTGGCACTGAGGTAGCAGGTGACAAATGTAGTAAGAAACAAACAATATGACATGAGACTATGGCGGAAAAGCACTCCTCTAAGTGAAGGTTCTGGGCAGTCTGTCTGTAGTCTAAACGAATGATTACTTATTCCTCATATTCCAATTGCATACATATGCACATATATCCATATGAATTTCACCAGAACTGTTCAGTGATGTTGCTTTTAACTTTGCTCTTTACATCTTTTTAAATAGGTTTATATCCACTATGTGTGCCTGAGCACAAACCCCACCTTTGTTTGAACAATACTTATAATGTAAACTTTATTAGCTATAATAGACTGGATAACTATACATGGTATTTGTGATAATTACAAAAGTTGTGATAGAAAATGTGACCCACATTGTAAGATTGCTGATATGGGAAAATTCAATTTGAAATGTAACTTAGACTTATACCTGTCAGTGAGTTTAAGGACAGGGCAATATTTGGCCTCATGATCTTGGCCTCAGCATGTTTTTGTACAGTAATCTTGGGAATGATGCTGCTTTCAAGACAGTGACTCTGCAAGCTGGTATCACATGGGCAGAGAAAATTTTCTTACAGAGGAAATGTCAACCTCTGGAGGTCTATTAGGCATTTTATATTTTCTCTGTGTAAAGCACACAGTGTATAACAGAGGTTGCTACTTCAACAGACCCACAATGATGGGGAAGCATAGATGGGGTAAAAAGCAAGAAAAGCCTCATTAGGCACAAAAAAGTTTTGAAGAGGAGTGATAAAAGGAAGTCTGTTTCAAGGTGTTGTATTGTATGCAGGGCTTGTGTGGATAAAAGAGACTTTTAAATAAAAACAAAAAGGCTCTTTCCTTTGTATGTCAACTGAAGGAGAACCGTCTTAAAATCACAGAGCATTATGGCAGCATTATGGCAATATCGGGACTGCTAAGTAGTGACAAGAGCATACAGTGAATTTCTAAGGCAAAGGAAATAAATGGCAGTGAAGAGTTATCTACATGTAGGTGGGAGACATTTTGTATATACTCCTCATGTTGACTCTCACATGCCTGAATACATTTTCATGTGAAGCTATTGTTTTTAAGTAGGACAGCCTAACCCAGTACTGGTACTTATATATTTGCCAGAAATAGAAACATGAAGGCAAAATTTCAATAACAGAACCTTAAAGTAAGAACTGTAATTTAAGGAAACACTCATATATGTGCATAATGATATTATATATTTTTAAAATTAAGAGAGAAGAGTAGTTCTCACCTGGAAGGGGGTGATTTTGTCTCTTCGGGGAAATCCGGCAATGTCTGGAAGACATTTTTGATTGTCACAACTAGCGAGGTTTAGTGCTTGTGGCACCTAGGGGATTTGTGGATGCTGCTAAACATCCTATAGTACACAACACATTCCATCAAACAAAGAATTATCCAGCCCAAAATGCCAGTGTGCCAAAGAAACCTTGGGCTACTTGATGAGACAAGAGGACAGCAGAGTTCGGGTATCAGAGATTCAGAAAAAAAGGACATGCTGCTAGTCAAGTCAGAAGACAGGGTGACTGATAATAATCAATTCTGTCACTATCTAAAGTACAATTGACAACTAGGAATGATTGGTGGGAAGTTCTTCCAACAGTATCTTACACATTTTAGATCTGAGAGAGATCGGAGGCATGTTGCTGACATTTAGGTTAACCTTTGAAAATACCATCATGAAGAACAAACACCCTATTATTCCATCAAACTGAAAGTCACAGTAAGACAGAGTAATGGGCCAAGTGGAATATTGGTTTGACGCAGCGCAATAGCAGTTATTTTATCCCTGTTCCGTATACTTGGAGCGGAGAGGCTGCAGGGAATTCCCTCATAGCCCCTTACTTGGAACTGGTAATTATCTAGGTCCTGGCCTCAGGCCAGATAAACTGAGAAGACAAGTTGTCAGTGTGGTCTCAACCCCGCTGAAGGTCAGAGGGTCCTGGAAACATGAGGGAAACTGCCCCAAACAGCAAGCAACATAGCTGCAGAGGGAAAGAGACAGAGCCAGGGCTGAGGTACACATGTCAAATACCCTGGCTGAGGCAAAGATGGAAAGGAATGAGTAGAGAAAGGTCAAGACTCTATGCTTTCCTTTCAGGGTAAGAGAGATTCTGGAGGCTTTTAGAGTTTCTCCGTGTAGAACATTCAGGAACATTAGTGTTGGGAGCAGAGTCTCTGGGTGTGAGGTGACTCATACTTGCTTTGCTGTCACATCATCAGGGTCCACTTACTTTCTCTGCAGAACATGTTCTCTCTCTAGACTAACAACATTTTCAAATGTAAATAATGGTTTTTGAAACTAACATTTTTTTCTCAAAGTATAAGTTATTGAAACAAATTATAAATGAAAATATGTATCAATATTGTCTGCATTGAGATTCTTCATGGGACACAAAGTAGAACTTTGGTTTTAAATTTACCAAAAGTTAAGATTTTGGTTTAGTTCTCTTCAGATGAAGGAAGAAAACTTCAAACATCCCTGAAATTTCAAAACAAATCCAAGCATAAGTTAAGTTTTATCTACCCAATATAACAAACTAGAGACAAATCACCTATATTTTCTTTGACAACAGAATTACTAAAGTTAAAAAAAAAAGACGTAAGTTGGTATTTTATTTCTTGGGGTGCAAAAAGTTGGTTTTTATTAAGGCACAGGGACATGACCTGTAGGCAGAAAAATGTGTGGTTGGGGCGCCTGGGTGGCTCAGTTGGTTGGGCGACTGCTTTCAGCTCAGGTCATGATCCTGGAGACCTGGGATCGAGCTCCACATCAGGCTTCCCTCTCGGCGGGAAGCCTGCTTCTCCCTCTCTTGGTCCCTCTGCTTGTGTTCCCTCTCTGGCTGTGTTTCTCTCTGTCAAATAAATAAATAAAATCTTAAAAAAAGAAAAGAAAAATGTGCGGCTATAGCAGTATTATTCTTAGCACTAGGAAGGAGGCAATGAAGTTATGATTGTATTCTCAATGATCTAGTGTACATTAACCAACTTTTGGATATTTGAAAAATCTTCTTCAACATGCCAAAATAACCACTAAAATTATAAACAGGTTGTTGAATTTAACATAATAAAATCATATTGTTTCTATGGTTAAAAATAATTCAGATGCACTCCTGGTAGAAGGACAAGTAATCGGAAATTTCTTTTTTGGTATAAACGAATTTTTTTTAAAGATTTTATTTATCTGACAGAGAGAAACACAGCTAGAGAGGGAACACAAGCAGGGGGAGTGAGAGAGGGAGAAGCAGGCCTCCCGCCAAGCAGGGAGCCCGATGTGGGGCTTGATCCCGGGTCTCCGGGATCATGACCTGAGCCGAAGGCAGTCGCTTAACCAACTGAGCCACCCAGGTGCCCTGGTATAAGCGATTTTTGATAATGATGACACCTAGCACAATTAATCCAGGCTTAATGAATTGTCTGACTCCTTTTGGGATGGAGAAGATAAATGAAAATGAGATATTCTGTAGGTGAAGACAGACAAATGTACCTTAAAGGCAACTTATCTACTGCCTACTGTTTTTCTGAGAGGTTGATAGAATTACTAACGTAAAATTCTGTGTGCGTTGTATGGAAAAAGAACTACCATAGTTAACGGATGCTTCTGGGTTTTCTGTTTTGGTTTGGACTAGACAAGAAAAAAGCTATTCCTGCATAAAACTGGAGTCTGCACTGTGGGTTAGGGGTCAGCTCTTTTGAATAAGCTCTGCCCACTCTGATTCTAGATGCTAAGTAAAATACTGAAAATAATTAAAACACTCTGTTCCTCATGGGAGCTGAGCTATAATGGATATTTTTAGTTATCTTGAAATAGCAAAACAAATAAATATTACTCTTTTAATGACCTTTTAGAGAAAAGTAAACAAAAGCAGTATGACAGCAGTATCTCCACACTCAGAAATAATCTAACCTTCCTATAAACTACTATTACTCTATGTCTGGCATTTATACAAAAACACACCTAGTTGTATCAGTGTAGAAACTTTATAAAGTAGAAGGTACTTTTCTGCTTTGGGTTTCATTTTTAGGAAAAAAAATAAGCATTTTCAGAAATCCAAAAATATCGAGCATTTTAGGAATTGAAAAAGAGTATGAGTCATTTTCTCATTAGTCCGTGCTAATAAGATATCCAGGATATACTGGTGGAAGAAAAAATAACATCCTCATTTCATTGAAAGAAGAACATAACATGAATAAAGACATGTGTGCTCATATGCAGAAAACATTTTTAGCAGGACATGTAAGAAACTATTAGAATGAACACAAATTATTAGCCAGACAGAGGGGTTTATTTTTTATTTACACTACTCTTTATTGGTTAAATTTTTTAAACTATGAGCATATATTACTTTTTTTTTACTTAAGTAAAACAACTTAAAATTATAAAAAAAAATTTTAAAACAAGAATTTTAACCACTTCCCTCCCCAAATAAATGGATGACATAGATTCATGCTTAGTCTGGCAAAAATAAAAAGCCTAAGGAAGAAAAGTCCAAAATATGAACACAAATAAACCAAGGCTATCAGCACTATTTTTTTTTCAAAGCTTCTTGGTTGTTCCCCCCCCCTCCCTGAGAACACCAATACTCTTCCTTCTATTAGATGCAAATTTACAGCACCTTATGATATAAATGTTCCGGAGTAAGCCTGAGGAAAGCATTCTCCTCTCACTCCCCTGCGGCACAAGTCATCACTAACGTGTCTGGGGACCCTCGTGTCTGGGGACCCTCCAGCCTATCGTGGAGCCGTTGCCGCCTCAAGCCTGTGCCCGCCTCCTGCTCTGGGAGACCCCGATGCTGCCATCACCCACTGACTCTGCGGGGAACTCGATGAAAAGCGGCAAGGTACCTGGCGGGAGCGGCCACAGGACAGGTGTGTTCCACTTGGAAGGACTTACGGGATTCTGCAGCTGCCAAGCTCTTAAAAGGTATAATTTTACTTATTCTATATAGTTTGAATAGAGATAATTTAAAGAAAAAAGAAAACTACTGAGGTTTCTTTTTTCCTTAAAAAGTACAGAGGATACAATTCTAAAAACTTGCACATGGAGACGGGCACCATGAAGCAGATGTACTAGGAGCACGAATGCCAGCGTGACACAAACTGGGGCTGGCTCGCAGGGAGCAGCTGTCCATGCTGCTGACTAGTGGGCGGACGAAAGGGCACTGGCTTGACAACATGAAGGCCCAGCTCCCAAAAAGGATGCTTTCTGGAAAAAGCTCTTACAACTTCCCTGGATCTTGATTTCCTTATCTGTAAAATGAAGGAACTGAGGAGAATCATTGTGGGTTTGATCTCTAGGGTTCCTTCCAAGTCACCAATTCTGTCAGTCTAAGAACACAGGACCTTCCCCTCCCCAATTCTAGGCACTTATCATAAAAGACTACTTTTCATGTTCTTCTTTTTAAATATATCTTATATATGATAATAAATATAAAACTTGCTCTTAAAATTAAACATCTGATAGAATTTGTGGCAGGATCTTGATAAAATCAAACCATATATATCCTGATAAAGGAACTCAACTGAAGAAATACAACTACGCCAGGTGCTAAGGAAGCCCAGTGACATATTTCTTAAAGGCTGGCTGTTGGCATTACGACTCAGAGTATACCCAAGGCATTCTGATTACTTTGGACAACATTACTGCTTCTTCTTTTTTCATAGCAGAGGTCATTCTTGATGCTTTCCCGCAGGAAGAAGTCAAACATTATCTAACTGCACACCTAGTACATCCATCCCTAGGAGGAAAACCACGTAGGATTCTATTCTAACACATTCAGACCTACCAGATCAAATCATCCTCTTCAACAAAAGAAATCTATGCACCTTGAACCCTAAAGGCCATTGGAGTTCCCTCTCAACCATGAGCAATTTACTACTCCCTTGCCCACATGGAGTCCTGTCCTCTGCAGCTTCCTTGCTTTACCTATTTTAAGTTTTATGCTTTACATTGCATGTCTGCAAGTTCCTTGAGATCTGCTTAGAGTTAGTGACAGCAGCAGTGGGATTAGCCTGAAGCAGACCTTGAGGGTCAAGATGGATATTTGAAGAGCTGGTCCCCTGGGATATAAATATAAAGGTGTACTTTAAGTATGGAAATTGGTCTGTGAGAGGAAAAAGCACACAACACTAAAAAGTCAACTAAGACTATGATGCAGCGAGTTCTTTTAAGTGGAGGAGGCAGAGGTAGTGAGAACTGGGGACTCTCAGAAGCAGGTAAGAGGTCTCTATCTATAAGAACATAGGCACATCAGAAGGGGCAGTAACAACTTCCCAGGCAGCCAGTAAGATACTGAGCAAGTTCCTTCTATCTGCTCCTCCAGCTAAGGCAGAAGTGGGTACTGGGGACACTTAAAGCATGGATCACTGGGTGTGGGGAATGGGGAATGAATCTTGGAACACTGGAAAAAAAATTTTAGTAACAATAAAAAAAAATTAGTATATCTCAAAGAGTGAGCAATCAGATTAAATTCTTTACTTTAAAAAAAAAAGAAGTAGTTCAAGGCTACTGCACACAGATTGGGGGGGGGGTTGAGTAACCTCAATTTCAAAAGTCAGCATGATATGGAGTCAGGGATACCAGTAAGTCACTGTAAATAAAGTTAGGTCTTTCATAGCATCTCACACCGTTCTTGACACTGACCAGGAATACTGCGAGCTATTACAAAGACTCCCTGTGTTAATATTATAAATGCTTTCATTGCATTAAATATCTTTAGGTTGTACATTTACAACAGTATCTCCTTAAATTCTTAAATCTGGTGTTCACTTCCAAACAATGTTAAACACTGGGTAATGTTAAACATGTAGCATGTGCCCAAATTCCTTACCAATCCTTTGAACTGTATACTTTGTTGTCCCCATATGGTCACAGGCAATCGTCACCATATGTTCTTGCTGTATTTGAAACTGGCGCTTTACCTAGAAACTTTTTTTTTCAGTGCTTTGTAGCACAGGCCGTTTGTTTTCACATAACCCAGTCATGAACCCCAGGGGTCTGGAGTTAACACTGGCCCCGCTTAGCTCTCCATTGCTAATTTTAGGTTATTATATTTTTCTTTTTTTTAAGGTAATCTCTATACCCAACAGCGGCTTGAACTCACAACCCCAAGATCAAGAATCGCATGCTCTACCAACTGAGCCAGCCAGGTGCCCCAAAGGCTATTATACTTTCCAAACACTCCTCCTTGGATGCCTTGACACCTGCCCAGACTATCTCCTATTTGTCTTTGTAGCTCTTACCTTCAGACTGCGGTTACTCTAACATATAATGGTTCTTGATGTTGGCCACACATTAAAATAATTTGGAAAGCTTCTGCATCTACCCATGCTGAGATCCCCTTCCAGACCAATTCAATCACTTTGTCGGTATGGGGATATACATTAGTATTTATTTTTTAAATTTCTTAGGTGATTCCAATGTGAAATTGAGACATCAAGGACTTCTGCTCTTGCTTTGTCCCCTGCATTTCAACTTTTGCCACCATCCCAGGACTTTGAAATCTAAGAGTATATCCTATCCACCAGGATTCAATAATGTTTGAATTCAATTTGAATAATGTGTCCTTCAATTGCACTTCATCTCTTATATACACACTGAATTTATCAGACTCTCCAGTTGCCTGACATCTGAAGTGTTAAATAAGCACAATTGTCCGTGGGCTTACAGGCCACAGTTCCAACTTGTTAGCTTCTTTATGACACCCTGCCTCCGCCTGGGTGTGCGCGGCTTCCTGCAACCCTGCAGAGAACCCTGCTCTCTAAGGTGGCCAGTCTTCTTCTGATTCCATGTCCTTTCCAATCTGGCGGACCCTCTGTGATATGTCTGTCACCCCAGTGACTCTCTTAAAACATGATCAAGTCTTTTATCCTCCTGTGCTTGATAATATTCACAACTGCCCCAACTACTTATCACACCAAATATGCCTTCTCCAATGCTGTGGTTGGGATGCTGAGCACCACTGAAGGGGAAAAAAAATCCAACTACCCAGAATTATGCCACCAACATTTTTAGGGCATCCAAACAGCAGCTCTCCGCACTACCCACGAACCTCTATGTGTTCCAAATGAGCTCCTGCTCCTACTACCCTTACAGGTACTCTAAAGGTCACTATTCTTCCTAACTGCTTTGACCCCCACTTTTGCAGTGGACCTCCTGTATGTTTTGGAGAATGCAATGACATCCTTAATTTCTAGACTTTCACTTTATCAACCTCTCTGCCTCCCTCGCTGATGTAGAGGGGCACTGCTCTAAGTTCGGCCCTGCTGACACTTCTGGCCAGATAATCCTTTGGTGGGGTGGGGGTTGTCCTGTGCATTCTACATGTTTAGCAATATCTATGACTTCCACCCAGTGGATGCCAGTAGAATCCCCCTGCATGGATGTACTTGCAAAAACATCTCCAGATATTGCTAAATGCCTACTGGGAGGCAAAAATCACTCTAGGTTGAGAACCACTGCTCTAAGTCAAGACAAATTTATCAACCTCTCTTTCTGATAAAAACCTCTTGCTTACTCCAAGATCCATGTGTGCTTTCTTTACCTCTAACCTGAAACTGTCCATTGGTTTTGTCTCCTTAGTATATAAATTTCCATGTCACTCCAGCATTTAAAAAAGTCATTCCTGGGGCACCTGTGGGGCTCAGTCTATTAAACATCTGCCTTTGGCTCAGGTCACGATGCCAGGATCCTGGGATCAAGCCCTGCATCAGGCTCCTTGCTCAGCTGGGAGCCTGTTTCTCCCTCTCCCTCTACAGCTCCCCCTTCTCACGTGTGCTCTCTCTCTCAAATAAATAAATAAATCTTAAAAAAAAGTCATTCCTCCATGATACTATATGTGGAAAACCCAAAAGACTCTACCCCCAAACTACTGGATCTCATACAACAATTTGGTAATGTGGCAGGATACAAAATCAACGTGCAGAAATCAGTTGCATTCTTATACACCAACAACGAAAAAATAGAAAGGGAAATCAGAGAATCGATTCCATTTACTATAGCACCAAAAACCATAAGATACTTA
>PITA01008354.1:0-85000 GCA_004023965.1 Spilogale gracilis
AAGGAAAGTAAATGGGAAGTAGGGTAATTCAGGGAGAGAAACAAAATAAGAGAGACTTTGGACACAGAAACAAACTGAGGGACTTAGAGGGAAGGGGGTGGGGGGATGGGAGAGCCTGTTGGTGGGTACTGAGGGCACCTATTGCATGGAGCACTGGGTGTGGGGAATGGGCAATGAATCTTGGAACACTGAAAAAAAAATAAAATTAAAAAAAAAGAATAATAACCCTGCAAATAATAAGAAAAAGTAATTATACATGTAATTGTATATAAAGCAAAAAAAAGAGAGAAAAAAAAAAAAAAAAAAACTGACCATATGCTAGGGACACCTGGCTGGCTCAGTTGGGAGAGCAGTGACTCTTGATCTCAGGGTCGTGAATTCAAACCCCATGTTGGGCATAGCACGTGACTCTTGATCTCAGGGTTGTGAATTCAAGCCCCATGTTGGGCATAGAGCTTATGTAAAACTAAATATAAATAAATACAAAGAAATTAAGAAAAAATCTGACCATACGCTAGTCCATAAAGTATCAACAAACTTAAAATCATGTGGAGTAGATCCTCTGAATACAAGGGATTAAACTAAAAATCAATGGCAAAATATGTCCAACTGGTTTTAATATGTATCTAGTGTCTTGAAATTAATGACTCCATTTCTAAATAATTTATGAGTCCAAAAAAAAAAATCACAATGAAGGTGAGCGAAATGGGTGGCGGTGGTCAGAAGGTACAAACTTCCAGTTATAAGATAAATAAGTCCTACGGATGTGATGTACAGGATGGTGCCCATTACTGTATATTTGAAAGTTGCTAAGATAGCAGATGTCATATCTTCATCACAAGAAGAAAGAAAAAGTTTCTAACTGTGTGTGGTGTTGGATCTTAACTAAAATTATTTTGGTAATTATTTCATTATATAAATATGTAAGTTTTACATATAGTGTATATATATATATATACATATATACTATATAAATATAAAAAACATTATTCTGTATACCTAAAACTAATACAATGTTATATGTCAATCATATCTCAAAAAATTAAAATTAAATACAATGAAATAAGAAAATATCTTAAACTGAATAATAATAAAGATAGGGCACATCAAAACTTGGGGGATATGGGGCGCCTGGGTGGATCAGTTGGTTAAGTAACCGCCTTTGGCTCAGGTCATGATCCTGGAATTCCAAGATCAAGTCCCACATAGGGCTCCCTGCTCAGCAGGGAGCCTGCTTCTCCCTCTGACCCTCCCCCCTCTCATGCGCATGCACACTCTCTCTCTCAAAAAACTAAATAAAATCTTTAAAAAAACAACAAACTTGGGAGATATAAGATGAACTGAAGAATGGATACAGAGATACAGAAATGGACAGATAAATGATAAAGCAAGTATAGGAAAATATTAATGGTAGAATCTAGGTGATGAGTAAAATCTAGGCATTTTCTGTAAAATGCTCTCTACTGGGCTGTATGCTTAAAATTCTTCATAATAAAATGTTGAAAAAGATGTGAGATACAGCTAAAGATGGACTTGGAGGAAATTTGTAGTTATTAGTACACAGCTTAGAAAAGAAAGGGCTGATAATCACCTATCTCAAAAGACTAAAAAAAAAAAAAACAAATTAAATCTGAAGAAAGTATAAAGAAAAGACTGAAGAGAATGGCAGGTATCTGTGAAAGAGAACATATGTACAATAAAAAAAAATCAACAAAGACAGAAAATTGGTTCTTTGAAAAGGTCAATTAAATTAATAAACTTCTACTAAGACTGATCAGGAATAAGAGAAAATGTGGGGCGCCTGGGTGGCTCAGTCAATTAAGAGCCTGCCTTCTGCTCCAGTCAAGATCCCAAGGTACTGGGATGGAGCCCCACATCAGGCTCCCTGTTCAGTAGGGAGACTGCTTCTCCCTTTCCCTCTGCCAAAAAAAAAGAATAAGGAAAAATGCTAGCTCAGTATGAGGGATGATGAAGAGGGAACTCACTATAAATCCTAAAACTAAAAAAGAAATGAATATGTTATTAATGAAGTTTATGGCAATACATTTCAAATTTTAGATTCAATTGGTAAATCCTTTGAAAAATAATTCTCCATTCCACCCAAGAAGAAACAGAAAATCCGAATAATCCTAAATCTACTAAAAAGATAGACTATATATGCATAATATAAAATACTATTACCTTTGTGACTGTCCCTGGCCAATCTTATCACCTCTCCCATGTATTCAACAAATATCTATTGAGTGCCTACTATGTGCTATAGAAAGTGCGGGGTATATAGCTACAAACAAAACGCACCTGATCTTTGCCTGCATTTTAGTTATAGCATAAAAGAGATAAGCAATCAAATAAATATGCCAATGAAAATATTACAAATTGTGATAAGTCCTTTGAAAGAAGAACAAAAAGATTATGAATAATAGGAGTCCTCTCTGAAGAAGTGATACTTAATCTGAAACCTTAAAAAAAAAAGGCCTCGGGGCGCCTGGGTGGCTCAGTTGGTTAAGCAACTGCCTTCGGCTCTGGTCATGATCCCGGAGACCCAGGATGGAGCCCCACATCGGGCTCCCTGCTTGGCGGGAAGCCTGCTTCTCCCTCTCTCACTCCCCTTGCTTGTGTTCCCTCTCTGGCTGTGTTTCTCTCTGTCAAATAAATAAAATCTTAAAAAAAAAAAGGGCCTCAAGTAATCACTGAGAAAGTAAAAGAGAATCCAGGCAAAGGACAAGCATGTGTGGTCCCTGGATAGGAAAGAGTGGCACACCAAAGGAACTGGAAGACCAGTGTGAGTGAAGCACTGTCACCACAATGAAGCTGACAAGTCAGATCATTCAGGGGCCCAGGAGACAAGCTAAGAATTCAGTATCTTATACTGAGTGCAACAACAGGAAATCAGGAGGCAGAGAATCCAGCTAAGCAACCATTCTAGTAGTCCAAACAAGAGCTGATGGGCTTAAACTAAGGTGATGGCAAGAGAATGCATTGAAGTAAATACTGGAGACAGAATCAACAGAACTGAAGGACGATTCCCCAGGTTTCTGACTCAAGCAAAGTAAGTAAGTAAGTAAGATGTGGAAGATTAGAGAAGTAAGTAAGTAAGTATAAGTAAGATGTGGAAGATTATAGAAGGATCAAATTTATTGAGGATGGGGGAAATCAAGAGTTCAGATCTAGGGGCACCAAGCTGGCTCAGTCTGTAAAGCATATGATTTTTGATCTCGGGGTCATGGGTTCAAGCCCCACATTGCACACAAAGCTTACTTTAAAAGAGTTTATTTTTATTTTTTTTTAAGATTTTATTTATTTATTTATTTGACAGAGAGAGAGATCACAAGGAGGCAGAGAGGCAGGCAGAGAGAGAGGAGAAAGCAGGCTCCCTGCTGAGCAGACAGCCTGATGCGGGTCTCAATCCCAGGACCCTGAGATCATGACCTGAGCTGAAGGCAGAGGCTTAAACCATTTAGCCACCCAGGCGCCCTAAAAGAGTTTATTTTAAAAGTTCAGGTCTATTCACATTCTAGTGAAGACTTCGCATAAAGAGTTGAACTAACAACTCAGATCAGAAGACAGGTATGGGATAGATATTATAAATAATGGGAGTCATTGGCATATACACAATAGCAAAGCGAAGAGATTATATAGGAAAAAAATGTTTACTAACTAAAAGGAAAAAAAGGTCCAAGACCAAGCAGGACTAACTGTTGGAAGTAACATGAAAAAGGAAAAGCCCAGGACACCTGGGTGGCTCAGTTGGTTAAGCATCTGCCTTCAGTTCAGGTCATGATCCCAGAGTCCTGGGATCAAGTCCCATACTGGGATCTTTGCTCAGCAGTGAGACTGCTTCTCTCTCTGCCTGCCACTCTCCCTGCTTTACTCTCCCTCTCTGGCAAACAAATAAATAAAATCTTAAAAAAAAAAAAGAGAGAAAAAGGAAGAGCTTGCAAAGGAGATTAGAGAGAGTACCGGGACACAGGAGGAAAGATTTAAAAAAGCATGATTTTCAGCAGAAAAGAGAAGGGGTGTGTTTCAAGGAAAAAGTAATCACCTGTGCAGAGCTACTGAGAGGCCTGAAAGGAGGAGAACTGAGAAGTACTCACCGAACTTGGCAATATAATAGTCACTGATGATTTTTAATGTGAACTATTTCAGAAGCAGAGTACACACTTAGTGCAGCATGAAGAAGGAATGGGAGACAAGGAAGTAGGAATTCTTTGGAAAATCTTGGCCATGACATGGGGCAAACAATTAGGGCAGTGGTCCAAAGGGACTGTGGCTCTCAAAGAGGGATTTTATAAAGACAGGAGTCATCAGAGAATGCCTGAATGCCAATGGGAATGTTTTAGTAGAAAGGGGGATGTTTAAAATGTAAAGATGATGATCAAAGGAGGGAGGGTCTTGAGAAGTCCTTGTAACATGAAGGAAAGATAAGAATATGAGTACAGATACATATAAATTTGAAATTAGGTGTTGGAAGGAAGAATTTCTGGTGTGAGTTTCTATTTTCTCAATGAAATAGGACACAAAGTTACAAATTCAAAGTGTGCCTAGAAAGGACAGGGGCTAACTTAAGGGGGACTTATGGTTTAGGACAATGGAGAAAGAATGCAATTGTTGTCGTGAAAAATGAAAGGCCAAATAACCAGAAGGGAAAAACAAAAAAAGCAGAAGGAATAAGAAAAGTTTCACAGCCCAGACTGCATTCAAGAAGGATCTATAAAAGTGATGACCTGAAAGGATGAATGGACTTTCAACAGTCAGGGCAAGAGCATTCCAATAAGAAAACATAGCAGAGGGGCGCCTGGGTGGCTCAGTTGGTTAAGCCACTGCCTTCAGCTCAGGTCATGATCCCGGAGACCCAGGATCGGGCTTCCTGCTTCGGCGGGAAGCCTGCTTCTCCCTCTCTCAGTCCCTCTGCTTGTGTTCCCTCTCTGGCTGTGTTTCTCTCTGTCAAATAAATAAATAAAATCTTAAAAAAAAAAAAAAAAGAAAGAAAGAAAGAAAGAAAGAAAGAAAGAAAGAAAGAAAGAAAGAAAGAAAGAGAAAACATAGCAGAGGAGGATTAGAGAGAAATCCTACTATCCCCTCAAGTAATTGCTCTATTTTCTTCCTTGCCATCAACTTCTTAAAAGGGTACATACTGTTGACATTACTATTCTTGCACCATTTATTCCTACTTAATCTCTTGCCATCTACTAAAGCTGTTCACCTCAAGATCCTCTTGTGTACTAACTCCAGGGGTTTTGCTCAGCTTTTTAACTCTTATAGCTCTTTAGGTTACATCTTTGACCTTAACATTTTCTTTTCCTTGGTTTTTTTGGGTGCTCCTTCCAGCTTACAGATCATTTCCTGTCTCCTTTTTCCCATTTCCTTCCATCTCAAGCTAGACATTTCCATAAGACACATTTCCCTTCTACCAATAAACTCTCCCTCACCATGATCGAGTGTACCAGCACAACTTTAATTTCAAAGCAACAAACATTTATTAAGCATATGCTATATGCCAGGCACTGTTCTAAACTCTAAGAAAGTGGTTCTCAGCTCAGGTTTCATATCAGATTCACCTAGAGAGTATTAGCATGTAAACTGTTGAGCTCCATGACCAGAAATTGCAATTTAAGCAGTCTGGGACAGGTCTTTTTAAAACTCCATAGATGGCTGTTGCACAATCAAATCTAAATATTGTTTTCCATTTTATATATGTCTTTAATGTGACAGGCAAAATACTTAATGATCTCTCATCTTTTTCTTACCTGCCTCTTCTTCCATGATACTCAACACCCTGTCTCCCTCACATTCTGGTAATACTCTTACAATCACCCGAACATGCTAGATATCTCAGTCTGGTAGCTTTGCACATACATGTTGTCAACCCTGCCTTCACTAGTGTTCCTGCTATATACTCATCTCTGTTGCTTGCTGGTTTTCTGTTCATTCCTTTGAAACCCAGTTCAAACAAATCTGAGACATTATTAACCTTTACAGATCTCAACAAGTCCATTATGGTAATGATGAAAACTCTTGTACTGGAAATATTTTTAAGAACCTGGCAATGGGCGCCTGGATGGCTCAGTGGGTTAAAGCCTCTGCCTTCAGCTCAGGTCATGATCTCAGGGTCCTGGGATCGAGGCCCGCATCGGGCTCTCTGCTCAGCAGGGAGCCTGCTTCCTCCTCTCTCTCTGCCTGCCTCTCTGCCTACTTGTGATCTCTCTGCCTGTCAAATAAATAAATAAAATCTTTAAAAAAAAAAAAGAACCTGGCACAATGTTTGGCTAGATACCGATATATCCTATTAGTAAAAAGGACCCACTGAAGTAATGCTATGAGATGATCAGTTTACCTTTTAGAAAGATTCCAGTGGCCATGTTGGCCATGTGGACCTTATTATACTGTCAGGGGAAAGAGATTGGAGAAGAGCTAAAATACCATTGCCATAATCCAAGTAAGTAATAAAAGCAAGAACAATGGCAACAGCAATGGAAAGAAGGGAATGGATTCAAGAATTACTGAACTTGGGTGGTTCAGTCGGCTAAGTGTCTACCTTCACCTCAGGGCATGATCCCAGAATCCTGGGATCTGGAGCCCTGCTTCTCCCTCTCCCTCTTCTCCCCACTTGTTCTTTCTCTCTCTCTCATTTATTTGACAGAGAGCGAGATTCTGGGAGAGAAGGAACACAGGCAGGGGGAGTGGGAGAGGGAGAAGCAGGCTTCTCGCTGAGCAGGGACCCTGATGCGGGGCTTGATCCCAGCACCCTGGGAACATGACCTGAGCTGAAGACACACTCTTAATGACTGAGCCACCCAGGTGTCCAATTAATAAATTGTAAAAAAAATTATTGGGGTATAGCATCAATAAAACATACCCAATTAGGTGTGGGGTTTGAAAAGAGAGGAATCTTGTGTAACACCCATATTTCTGGCTTGGAAGACCAGAGAAATGGCAGTGCTGTTAATTAAGGTAGATCAAAAGAGAGGATGTAGCCCAAGATAAGAGGGCTACAGCCAGGAAGTTTTGCAGAAAATCAACAATTCAGGTGCATGTGAAAAAAGCCAAGCCTATTCAAGAACCTGAGAAGGAAGGGTCAGAAAGGTGAACTGGGAGAGAATGTTAATAAAACATAAGAATGAGTGAAAAGTCAACACTTGTCAAATTCTGCCCATGAGGAGGTCACCAGTCAGTTTTCTAAGTATAGTTTCAGAGAAGTGGTAGGAGCAAAAGCCAAAGACAACAGAGTAAGAAGCTAATGGAACTACCAGGTGACAGTAGCCAACTGAGCATTGGTGTATTGTTCTCTGCCAAAAATCCCTCAAAAATGACAATAATAAGAGAGGCATAAAGACATAAGAACAAAGAAAATAAAAGAGGAATCCCTAACAAATACAGATGTCAAAAAATTGCGGAAAACAGAAAGTGGATGTTCATGAAGTAACTACTTCAGAGACCAAAGAGCCTGCCATAGGGAAAGCCACTTACAAACAAGCTGATTGCACTTTCACACTCTGGAATAACTCAGGAATTAGAATTGTCTGGTAGATTGCTCTTAGTGAGGGACAAGATAGAGGTGAAAACCAAATAAAACCTGTAGATTGCCTTAAAGTTTTGTATCAGTGTTAACGACTTAATTTTAATAAATATAGGGTTACTAGATAAAATACGGGATGTCCATTTAAATTTGCATTTCAGGCAAACACAAATAATTTTTTATGAAAGTATGTCTAATGGAGCATTTGTAGCAGTATTTAATTTTTTTATACAAAAAATTCATCATTTATCTGAAATTCAAAATTAACTGGGTATCATGTATTTTTATTTGCTACATCCAACAACTCTAGATAAATGTACTATGACTATGGAAAATATTAATAGTAGGAGAAGGTGAGTGAAGGATACACAGGAACTCTGTGCTAAGTCTTCGTAAGTTTTCTGAAAAAGATCTAAAATTATTTCAAAATGAAAAGCTAAAAAAATGAAGCTTACAAAAGACTTTAAATGACATGAGAAAATGCTGTTTTATGAAAATAGGCAAATAACAGAGCTATGTGTATTCATTATGATATCATCCATGTATATGATTTTAATGATATTTATCTTTATGGGGTAAAAAAATCACCAAAAAGAAACATCAAACATTAGTAGCAATTATCACTAGAAAATCATATTCTGGATTTATTTCTTCATGCTTTTTGGATTTCCAACTTTCCTATAATAAGTATATATCTAATAATTTAAAAAGTATTAAGTAGTAAATGCAAACTTCACTTGTAAATTTATGTTCACAGGAAGAAGGGGGGGGAAATGTATGCATTACACTAGAAGAATAAAAATAATACACATTGCCCAGTGGCCTCAGCCCTCCTTACCATATTCATAATTTCATTTCTACAATTAGCTAAGTTTATAGAACGAACTCTGGAGATAATACATACAGAGACAGCTCCTGTTTTCTGAATGGAAAGAATGGGTGGGAAATAGAGCAAACTACTGCCTTCAGAAAAAAAGTACCAAGTTCCCGATCTCATAATGACCTTCTCTGTCTACTCCCTTCTGAGGCACCATGGCAACCGGGAAACTCAGAATATCAAGGAAGGAGTACTGAGAGTAAAGGGTTTGGAAAGTTGCTGGGGGAAGGGAGAAAGCTCAGGGAAGCTGAATGAGTAATGTGAAGAAAGCCAAAACATAAGAACACTCACAGGCCCATCTAGAAGCAAAACCATAATACAAACTCAAAACTAGAGCCAGTTTCTCTATTTCCCTTGTTAAAGCTTGGAGACCAACAAGCCAAAGATAGGAAGGAAAAATAAAATTTCCTACCCTCTCAATAATGGTTATTCTCAACATCTAAACCCTAACTTCTCTATCTTTTTAATAAGGTTAACATTTAATCAAAGGAAAACCACTCAAAGAGAGCATAAGTATATCTATTATACCCAGGGTTCCAGTTTAGCATGGTGGCTCACAGTATGGGCTCTGACTGAATCCAATACACAGTTAGCTGTGTGACCCTGGGCATATTGTTTAAGCTGTGTGTCATTCCCCCAGCCATAAACCGTGGGTAATGACAGTACACTATTTACCTCATGAGGTTGTTGTAAAAATTAAGTATGGTACTACACATAAAGAACACCAGAGTGTCCAGCATACTGTAAAGCACTTGATAAACTTATTACTATTATTATTCTAATTAGTCACTGAGAAAACAAGATTGCTAATTCTCACAGATAGTGTGAAAAATAAGATAGGATGTAGCAGCAATAGATCAGCTTTCTCTCTCACTATCCCTGTCCCCTAATTTTCTAAATTTCCTTCTTAACCCAATGGGAGCAAAGCTAAAAGCCACTCACAGATCCTCTCAGAATCTCACCTCATTGCTCTTTCCTCTGGATGAAGGTCCATACAGCTCTATAAGTTTTTAAATGCCAGTATAATTAAATGTATAGTGTTCTATTAGTTTCAGATGTACAATATAGTGACTCAATAACTCTATTCATTATTCAGGGCTCATCACAGTAGGTGTACTCTTAATTTCCTTCACCTACTTCATCCATCCTCCCACCCACCTCCCTCTTTGTGTTTTTTAAAAATCTATGACCATGCGGTGCCTGGGTGGCTCAGACAGTTAAGTATCCAACTCTTGATCTCAGCTCAGGTCTTGAGTTCAAGCCCTGCACTGGGCTCCACACTGGGCATGAAGCCTACTTAAAAAATAAAAAAATAAAAAAGTCTATGACCAGGAGTGTGGTATCCAAGAGATGATCCCAACTCAGTATATTATCTGTTCGTTTTCCATGACTGGTATCACTGGACAAACTTTACAGATTATTTCTAATTACAAAGTAGCTCTAAAACTCTCTACTCGGATTCTTCTGAAGAGTTAAAAACACTTCACAGGCAATCACATATCCGGATTCGAAATTTTCTAAGATATTGATAAAGTACTTTCTTTTCTAGACCAGAAAGGAGATAGTAATGTAGCTCACCTCCTATGAGCCTTTACTGAGTGAACGTAATCTCTCTCTCCTACCAAAGCAGCAACCACTGTACTAAACCCAGATATAGAGCACCGTATGATGGATTTATGTATACAAAAATAACAGCAATTACAGATTGTTCTCAAATGACATCACTAGCAACATGCTTGGTAAGCATAAAATGTTGGTCGTTTTTACTTTGGGCATTTATTTTAAGAAGTTTAAGGGAAAACTGAGATGGAGATGCAAATACTATAACACGAATTATAAGAAATTAAGATTTAAGAAATCATACTACCTTAAGAGAAACCTAAATGTGGGGCTCTCCTATTTCCAACTGGACTTCAACCAGGAATTCAGCATACTAGTTGACAAATCTGATTACAATCTTTGTTTGGTTAATAGCATGATTGAGGGGTGATCTAGATTTACACTGCATTGTAAATATGGACAACAATCTAACTTCAAATGGCACCCCACAAGGAACAGATGTCATTATCCATGCATCTCAAAATAGGATTCCTACATTCAGTCCTCAGTAGTCTTTCCTCTCAAATATTCAATTGACCTTCCATGAGGTTCAGAAATATATCAAGTCTAGCTGATATATCAATCCCTAGCTGACCTTATCTAAAAATAAGAAGCCAAAGCACTGGTGTCTATAATGAGGATATATTCCCACCAAGCTATAACTACTTTTTTTTTTGCTATAACTACTTTCTTAGGGTATTATTGTCAGATGTTTGGGTCATAAAGCTTAGACTGATTGATTATATTATATCTACACCCAACATGAGGCTTGAACTCATGACCCCAAGCTCAAAATTGCATGCTCTACTGACTAAGCCATCAGGCACCCCTGGGTCATAAAGCTTAGAAAGTGATTTTCCCTCAGTGATGCTCAAAATATGTGAAGCAAGTCATCTCCATCTCTATAAGTCTATTTTCTATTCCTGCCTATCCATCATGCCCATTAGACTTCTCATTTAGCATTAAAAAACCAAACCCTAAACTTGAGAGGCCCACTCATCCTATACTATCTATGGCAGTCACATTATTTGGTTTTAGATGACCTCTAATAAACACCTCTTAGAAAAAATAAAAAATAAACACCTCTTAGGAATGCACCTGCCCCTTTAATCTACATGGCTTATAAACGATAGATTATTCATTCATGAAGGTAATCCTAAACTCAACCAATCTCTAACTCTGGGTTCAAAAAGTGAAAAAGAATATCTGAACCAGTATCTTCATTTTCAAAGATGAGGAAAATAAGTCCAAAGAGGTAATTTTTATGAATTCTCTGTGGTCATATAGTCACACACTTAATTGGTGGCAGATGCAAGAACACAGATCTCTCTAATATCAGTGAATTTGACTAAATTTAAACCAATCCCAAGGATACCATATCCACAAATGACTTAGAAATGAATCAGTGGAAAACATGTGTTCTGGGGCGCCTGGGTGGCTCAGTTGGTTGGGCGACTGCCTTCGGCTCAGGTCATGGTCCCGGAGACCAGGGATCGAGTCCCACATCGGGCTCCCTGCTCGGCGGGAAGCCTGCTTCTCCCTCTCTCACTCCTCCTGCTTGTGTTCCCTCTCTGGCTGTGTTTCTCTCTGTCAAATAAATAAAAAATCTTTAAAAAAAAGAAAAGAAAAGAAAAGAAAACGTGTTCTATTTTGGAATATTCATAGCTTAGAAGCATGTGCAAACTCCTCCCCAGGCTGCTGATCACACTTTAATCCACTGCTCTTCCATGAGCTATGGGCATGAGTTTTGCAACAGTAGGGCTTGCAAAAAAATTCTCAGGCACTTATACCACTGACCACACAGTCTTTGCAATAAGAAATATTAACTTTGGGAACAACTTGGCAACTACAAGCTGCCTTGTTTCTATAATCGTGTTTATATCACCATTGCCAAACTTCCCATTTCCTAATCCAACGAAGGGACAGTCTGTTTCACACTGTCTCAAATTGGGATAAATTTCTCAAGGTGCTGTGTGGGTTTAAGGATTTAGATTTAAGCCAGTCTTTCTCAACAGGGGCACGACAACATTTTGAGGACAATTCTTGTCTATGTGAGATTATCCAGTACATTGAAGAAGGTTTAGAATCATTGGTCTTCTGTTCTCTAAATGCAAGTGTACAGTAGTAGTACCCCTTATCTGTGGTCTCCCGTTCCAAGGTTTCAGTTACCCACAGTTAACCACCGTCCAGAAGCAGAGGATCCTTCTCCTGACACATCATGAGAAGGTCATTAGTAGCCTAAAGCTATGTCACAATGCCTACATCATTCGCCTTACTTCATCTCATCACCTAGGCATTTTGTCCTCTCACATCATCACAAGAACGATGATATTGGTGAGGTAAGAAGGGTGAGATTGGTATATTATGATTTTTGAGAAAAGAAACTACATTCACATAACTTTTATTACAGGATATTGTTGTAACTGTTCTATTTTATTATTAGTTATTACTGTAATCTTTTACTGTGCCTAACTTACAAATTATAGGTATGTATATATAGGAAAAAAACACAGCGCAAACAGTATTCAGTACTATCTGTGGTTTCAGGCATCCACTTGGGTCTTGGAACGCATCCCCTGCGATCCCACCAGTCACAACCCTCACACATTTCCGAAGACCTCGAAGGGTAAGATGTTACCACCAGTACTGGCCTTCAGGTCAACCATTAAGTGAACTGTAGTTATAAAAAAAATTTACATAAAGGCTTGACCCCTTTTATCTATTCCCTTTTAGCCCAAAGATTAGATAAAATCCTTTGTTCATCAACTCCTGAAAACCAACTTTGTTTGAAGTAGCTATATAATTAAGACACTTTTATGGTCAGGGAAGTAGAGTAGAAAAGCTACTGAAATAGAATCAGGGCACCTGATTTTGAATTCCAGTTTTCTGGCTATTCACCCTTAGGCAAGTTATTTCCCCTCTTTAGGCCTCAGTTCTTTCATCTACTTAAATAAAAGTCATTAGGCTACATTATCTCTCTGGTTCATTGCAATTCTAGGAATCTGTGACATAAAACACAATTAACTAGCTTAACTCTTTTTTTTTTTGACCTCCACATAGCTAAATGGGGGTGACCATCAACTTACTACCTCATCTTTCAGAAGCAAGGACCCCAAAGTCCCAGGAGAGTCCCATTTAGCCAGAGTCAGTATGGGATTTTACTACACAGTCTATATCTTGAGTATATAAAAAGAAGTTTAATTATTTTATGATCCATTAATAATAGAAGCACTAAGATAATAACAGCAACAGCCACTCTAATGTTTACCTCTGCTAGACCTATCATCTCAACCCTGGTAGTATATTAGAATCAACTAGATAGTTTAAAACAAAACAAAACAAAACAAAACAAAACAAAAACACCCCAGCTCCAAACCAAGACAATATCAAATGATTCAGAATCTCTAGAGATGGGGCTCATTTCTTAAAGCCCCACCAAGTGATTCTGACATACAATGAAAGCCAAGAACCATTAATCCAGGCCCTTTATTCCAAGAAATGCAAAGCAAATGACCAAAGGTCAGTATATTACATACTGGTTGTATAATCAAACATCAATAAATAAGAATAATCCAGTGTTACTATTTACTGACATTTTCGCTTACACATAAAGAATTCCACTTTTAGAGAAAAAGGAGAGGTCTATAACCACCTTGTTCCTTCCACAGGTTGTTACTGAGGACTGACCCCGCCAGAAACAGAATATACCTTTTTTTTTTTAAAAGATTTTATCCATTTGATAGAGAGAAACACAGCCAGAGGGTGAACACAAGCAGGGGGAGTGAGAGCGAGAGAAGCAGGCTTCCCGCTGAGCAGGGAGCTCGATGTGGGACTCGATCCCGGGTCTCCGGGATCATGACCTGAGCCGAAGGCAGTCACTTAACCAACTGAGCCACCCAGGCGTCCCAGAATATACCTTTCTGACATGAATAAGCACTTCAAAGGAAGATTACTATAAATTTGCCCAACCATGCAAAAGTCCTATCACCCATTAATATAGTTATAACAATAGTCAAAGTAGCACAGAAACCAAAATTCCTCAACCTAACTCTGACTAGATGTCACTGAAAGACCAAGTACGGAGACAGAACAGGAAAAAGTTGAGAGGAACACTTTGGAAAAGACACTGGAAAACTGTGAAGGAAAGAAAGAAAGAAAAAAGAAACGAAAGGAAGAAAAGAAAAAAATCCCACTTCATGCAAAGTACGTTTATTCATCAAAGCTTCAAGTACAGTGATGCAGGAAAACATGGCGCCACCTCAGCTAACATTATTCTTGCTCCTTCCAGAACAAAATCAGTGAAATGATTAAGTCATGTTAAATAAGTAAAACATTAAAATTTCCGTCTTACCTCATGTGTAAAGCCAAGCCGTCCTGTAGGCTGGAGACCCCCAAATCAGAGAGTGTATCTGAGCCAACAGAAGCTGGTGATAGAGAGCCCTCTTTCTCCTCCAGCAGATCCAGCTTCACCAGGTTGCTAATTTCATCCTCTGAGTTATCTTCAGACACAGAACCAATTATGAATCGGGAATGCTGGTTCAGCTCCAGAGGTTTGGCCAAGGGGGATGGTTCGTCCATTATTCCTTCAAAATGAGCTCTCAGAGCTATGAAGAAAATGAGGGAGAAAAGCAGGTTACAGGTAATAACCTATATCAAGTACAACCATAAATTATACGTAATATACTACAGCTGGCACTTGGAAGTAACGTGTAGTTTGAGAACTAGTTTCTTTAGCTATATCAGGGCCTCTGTTTTCTACAAGGAAGGAAAATACAGATCATGATAACCATGCCTAAAAAATTAAAATTGGCTTCCTCTTCCTCAAAGAAATCTCTCTCAAAAAACTATAAGCCATTCCCAATCTCTTTTTCAATTTGGTAATGTCCAAGAAATAATTATGATCAATGGAAAGACCTCTGCAGTAGGTGAAAGCTGCTCATATTATGACTTCAGTTGTCAGTACTGGGGAGAATGCAGACAAAGATCTGCAGAGAGTGGTGGTCGTTTCAAACTAGGTATTTACAGTAAACTATACAACTATCATCTCATTCTAACAGTACACTGTGAAAGGTTGTGAATTTTACATAAGTGTATATTTATATAAATATATACATATAAAACATATTGAAAAAAAAATATTGATATTGTTACATATGTTGACATTCTGCTTTAAACTCCAGATAGGCTGGAGTTAATTTTTTAATTAAAAAAAATATTTATTTTCATGAGCTTTTTCTTCAATTACACCCATTAAAAATTCACCCAAAGATGTCTGCTCTTGCCTCTAACGTGCTGACATCAATAAGGATAAAATGACTATACTATCAAATAACAAAATCTACAAATAAAATAAGGGAGGGGTCATCTCAATTAAATATCAGTTTTCTAGGTATAGGGCCTTATTAGTCAGAATTAAATATTTCCAACTACTAGCAAACTAATTAACAAAGACCAAAACAGTGCAAAGCCCACAATAAAAACCAAAGCTAAAAGAAACAACATTTATTGTGTCTTTTAAAAATTCTTATTTAAAAAACCCTTCAGAACTACATATCAAGTTAGTATTGAACCTCCTGTAGCCTAACAATTTTAATTTAGAAAGCAATACTCCCAATAATGATTTTGAGGTGCTCTAAGAGATGGTATATCAATAAATAATAATTTATAAGTTATATCCTAGACTACCTTGAAGTACAAGAGTAGGTAGAAAGCAGTATTTTTTGACATTAGATAACAAAATATCAAAGTTTAAAAATATTTGGTAATCACCATTAAACATTTTAAAATGACACGTACACCATTACTCTTGTGCCATTTGTGAATCAGAGTTTATTCATTTACAAAGAAAAACAGTATATGTAAATGATAGAGCAGCGGTTCTCAGAAAGTGTAGTTTCCAGACCAGCAACAGTAGTAGCAGCATCACCAGAGAACCTCTTAAAAAGTACAGATTCTTGGGCCCTATCATAGACCAACTAACTGTATCAAAATCTACAGGTTGGAGCCCAGTAACCTATATTTTAACAAGTCCTAAAAATGTGAGAACCACTCTACTGAAAGAATAAAATAGTAATAACAAATTCCAGGAATGCTTAAAAAAAAAATACTTCTAAATATTTTCCAAGAGTGAGTTAGAGATTACTTCGGTTAACTCTTACTTTAAAAACTAGAATCAAATATAAAAATAGCATGCAACAGGAAAAACTTGACATCTGAATTTACTATGCATTCCTCCCTTGGAATATCAGGTTTCTTTAAAATAATTTTTAAATGTCTCCAAATTTTATTAAAATAGTCACTTCCAGAAATCTAAAAGAAAACCAATCATTTAAAAGAGAGAAAAAAAGAAGGAAGGAAAAGGGGAGAGAAGGACAAAGTGAAGGAAGGAGAGAAGAAAAGTCAGTCTAACAAACTGACCACTCTGAAGAACACCACCAAAAGGTACAGCAACAAAAAAGGCTACTTCTTTCACATTTTAGATCAGTAAATAATCAAGTTTAAAAAAAAAAAAATAAGTAAAGCCCTCATTCCCTCCTCCCCGGGGCAGAATTCCAAATTCCATCTCAACTAACACAGAAAATAATGGCTGCCTTCTTCACGGGAGAAATAAATAAGCCATTCAGGGGCATGTTCTAGTTTATAGTCTGACTGAAATTAGGTGACTACACAAAAAAATAAAATTCATGAGAAAAGAGCAATTCTCTGATTCCATGGGAGAAGAAATGATTAATTAATAAATGAGAGGATCCATAAGGTCAACTTCAAATTTTTCTTTCCTAGCTAAGAAGAACGTGAAGGCAGCCTTCCCTTAAGTGTTACAAAGATTAGAAGCAGCTCAGTTGTCAGCAGCTAAAGAGCCTATCTACCAACCAGCGATTCTACTGAATGGTATCCCTGGACACAAGCCTGCAAAGTACCAGCAAAGAGAGGTCATGTATGGAAAATCACAGAGTAGCTGTCCAGACACTCTAGAAGCTAATCTACAGTGTGTCCCATTTCCACTGATTCTAGTCCTGAATTAAAGAGAAAGGGGGGTGGAATACTACCACTGTCAGACCATTCACTTCAGGCAATCCCCTCCTCAATCTGCCTATGTCTTTTTTGTGGAAGGCAACTTTTAACATAAATAAATGTCTACGGTTTAATATTTTAGAACATAAACATGAAATTTTTATCACACTGTAAACATGAAAGAATATTACTTGTAACTGACCTCTTACAATTCTTACTGTCTGAGCAGATATCCACCTCCAAAAAGAACTAGAGAGAAAGAGAGACATTTGAAGTGCTTTTTTTTTAAAGAAACTCAAATTTTAGCAATTCCTATTTTGCTCAGTATAATACAAAACCAACAGTACTCAAAGTATCATTTTTCTGATCAAATCTATTATTTAACTTGAAGCCTAAAGTTCAGTTGTTTAACTATTATTTATTCAAACCTATAAATCACAAGCATTACACAAAGACTTGGTTTTTCATGACAGTATTAAACAATAATCCAAGCTTACCATTTACAAGGTGCCTTTCCCAATTTATACTTCGATGAACATATTTCAACACTACGATATCCAACATTTGATAAAAAAAAAAAAAAAAAAAAAGGCAGTGGGGAGAAGAGAACCACTAGGTCCTTGGAACTCTGACTCTGATTTCCAAATGGATATACCCACATAGAAGGTTGGAAGCCAGAAAAGGGACAGATCTTGCATTACATTAACCAAAAACTAAACCTAAATCCCATTAGATCCCTAAAACTCCAAGGGATCAAGAAGTCTCTAGCTACTTCCTAAATCCTTTGTTTTCTTCCATGCCCAACGATTTAAATGTATCCAGAATAAAAATTCTCAACTTGGATTATGTGTAACAATCACCTGCAGAGCTACTTATTTAATTTTTTATTTGAGTACAGTTGATACACCATGTTACATTAGTTTCAGGTCTGTGGAGGGGTTTTTTTGGTGGCAGGCAGTGGGGGGAGAGCGGGGTATCAGGCAGTTTTATTTATGATGGCAACTAGAAGACTCCACGCTTAGGAGCATGGGTGAGGTAAGGACTGAGCTCATACCTTCTGCTTCTCCTTGCGATTCCTGCGGGCAAACTTCTACAGTTTTTTCCACATTCCTTTATTCATTTCCTTAAACTCTTCCAAGATGTCTGTAGACAGGGTCGGCTTGTACTCTTATGTGGACAGGCCAGTGAAGCTCATGTCTCTGGGGCGAGGGTCCTTGTATTTGTAACAGTTTGAATGGAGTCATGCTAAGCTCTCATACATCTGATCACAGGCCTCAGGCTTTACAATCTTGAGTATTCTCTCCCTCCAGAAAGGCCAGTGCTACTCCTGGACTGTTTGGTGTCCTCCACCGTGAGGTGTAGTTTTAAACTTTAAAACAACAAGCACCTGTGTCCCAAATACTAAGATGGGTGATGTATATTAAAGGATAAAAAAGATTTGGTCCCTGGCTAAGATGCTATAGATACCTAAAGATACAGACAATAATAGTAGCATAATAATTGCTACGTGTAGAAACACAAAAAAAAGATACTTTATCCAAACCTGGAGGTGGTAATGGTGAGGACAGGGATCAAGGAAGATTTCCAGAGAGGGAAGACATTAACGATGAAGAAGTGGGATACAAACAAGGACAGAGAGGAAGGAGCACTCCATGTAGAAGGAGCCGCTAAATAAACATCCAGGTGGTAGACTACAATGACTTATGAGAAATACCAGATCTGAATGGCTTCAGGAGTCTGACGTAATTTCCTTCAAGAGTCAGCTGGAGATTTTTTTGGGTTTTGTCTTTTTTTTTTTTTTTTAAAACAAGAGTGCATTTCCTTAGGGTAAAGTAGTCAGAGAAAATAACATTGTATAATTGTCCATTCCAATCTTTATTCCAATCCCCAGCCCAGGGATAGAGAATATTTTTCAAGGATGAAGCTGGGAAAAGCTTCTGCATCTTTCAAGAAATCTTTAAAAAAGCCTTACTTAACTTCTAAGTAAAGATGGTAGGTTGAAAACATATCCATTTTGTTCCTGCCTAAAATCCTACAAAAAAAACAAAAGTAAAGGGGCACCTGAGTGGCTCACTCAGTTAAGCATCTGCCTTCGGCTCAGGTCATGATCCCAGGGTCCTAAGATTAAGCCCCACATCACCGTTGTGCTCCCTGCTCAGTGGGGAGTCTGTCTCTCCTTTTGCCTCTCCTCTCACGCTGGTGCATGTGCTTTCTTGCTCAGTCTCTCTCTCTCTCTCTCTCTAATAAATAAATAAAATCTTTTTTTAAAAAAAAAGCACAGGAATTTTGTAAAAGGTGTAATTCATAAAAGACCTCAATCTCCTCCCCAACTCCCCCTCTCCCCGCCCCCCACAAAAGAAAGTCAGGGGAGGGGCGCCTGGGTGGCTCAGTTGGTTAAGCGACTGCCTTTGGCTCAAGTCATGATCCTGGAAACCCGGGATCAAGTCCCACATCGGGCTCCCTGCTCGGCGGGAAGCCTGCTTCTCCCTCTTTCACTCCCCCTACTTGTGTTCCCTCTCTAGCTGTGTTTCTCTCTAATAAATAAATAAAAATCTTTAAAAAAAAAAAAAAAAAAGAAAGAAAGTCAGGGGAGACAACAGCAAGATACTTTTCTTGGAAAGCAGATGGAAACATGATAAATGACTACACAAACCTGGGAAACTAAATCATAAGCTATCTGTGGTAAACTCATAATCAATACACTTTATATCAAAGAATCTTAAAAATATTCAGAAAATGAAAGTGAATGATGGAGCTAAAATAAAGAGATCTGGTTGAAATCTTGTTTCAGAGGCTTTAGATCCTTTGATTTTCTTCCCAACTAGTAAAGCCAGGTGCCCAGTGCTCTACCACCCTGATAAAAGACTGAAGATTATTCTCTAGAGAGGGTTAAACATGAGGTTTCTAGACTAGGGGATACCAGCAATAGTAAAGGGGAGAGCACCATGTTGAAAATGGGGAAATTAAAAAAAAAAGAAAATGGGGAAATTAAGAAAGCATATTGATTAAAAGCTCCCAGCCTTCTTTCCCCAATTTTCACCAACTAGGAGGGAAATTAGAAGATCCTTCTATGTCAAATCTAACTAGACCAAGGGAAAAAAAAAAACCTCAAAAAGTAACACCGGAGTTCACTAATTAAGATGCCTCACCAGATGACCCTACAAGAAAGTTTATAGACAACCAGCCTCATGCACATTCTCATAAGCTTGAATTAGCTTTTCAATCACCCTGTTAAAATTAAGCAATTAAAGATCATTGTATGTCTGAGAAAAACTTCCAACATGAAAGAATCAAAAACTAGAAGAAAAAAATGCAACTAGAAGAAAGGAATTATGCAGAAACAGAAAACATTAAAAATGGGGGGAACAGGTGACATGATTTTATGATTTTATATGTAGAAAGGTTTTTTGCAGAAATAGAAAAGCATGTCCTAAAATTCATATGAAATTCCAAGGGACCCCCAAATAGCCAAAAAAATCTTGAAAGAAAACAAAACTGGAAGACTCATGCTTCCTGATTTTAAAACTTACTACAGGGACACCCGGGCAGCTTAGTTGGTTAAGTGCCTGCCTTCAGCTCAGGTCCTGGGATTAAGCAGGCTCACTGCCAGGGAGTTTGCTCCTCCCTTTGCCCCTCTCTCCACTCATGCTCCCACCCTCTTTCTCTCTCTCTCTCAAATAAAATTTAAAAAACAAAACAAAACCTACTACAAAGCTGCAGTATTAACATAAAAACAGATATACAGACTAGGGAAACAGAACAAAGAGCCCAAAAAGAACAAGATCTTGCCATCTGCAACAACAGGATAGACCTAGAGAGTGTAATACCAAGTAAAATTAAGATAAAGACCTTGGTGGCTCAGTCAGTTGAGCATCTATGACTCTTGGTTTCGGCTCAGGTCATGATCTCATGGGTCCTAAGATCAAGCCCACAGAGGGTTCCAGGCTCAGCGCAGAGTCCTCTTGAAGGTTCTCTCCTTCTGCCCCTCGCCCACTGGTGCTCGCTCACCCACAAGCTCCCTTTAAAAATAATCAATCTTTTTTTAAAGAGACAAGGAGCACCTAGGTGGCTCGGTCAGTTAAGTGGCTGCCTTCAGCTGGGTCATGATCCCAGGTTCCTACAATCGTGCCCCACACCGGGCTCCCTGCTCAGCCGAGAACCTGTATCTTCCTCTCCCTGCCGTTCTCTACTTGTCCTCTCTCAATCTGTCAAATAAGTAAAATCTTTAAAAAAGAGAGAAAGTAAGAAAACAGACTCTCAAATACAGAGAAGAAGCTGGTGACTGTCAGAGGGGAGATGGGTGGGGGAATGGGTGAAAGAGGTGAAAGGGATTCAGGGTACACTTATCATGATGAGCACTGAGTAATGTTTAGAACCGTTGAATTATATTATACACCTGAAACTAATATAACATTGTATGTTAATTATACTTCAATTAAAAAGAAAGAAAGCCCAGAAATAAACCCTCCCATACATGGTCAAATGATATTTGATAAGGATGCTAAGACCATTTAATGAAGTACAAACTTTTCAACAAATGGTGCTGGGAAAACGAGATCATCACATACAAATGAAATTGGACCCTTCCCTAACACCATATTAAAAAATTAACTCAAGGGCGCCTGGGTGGCTCAGTGGGTTAAAGCCTCTGCCTTCGGCTCAGGTCATGATCTCAGGGTCCTGGGATCGAGGCCGCATCAGGCTCTCCGCTCAGCAGGGAGCCTGCTTCCTCCTCTCTGCCTACTTGTAATCTCTCTGTCAAATAAATAAATAAAATCTTTAAAAAAAAATTAACTCAAGGGCGCCTGGGTGGCTCAGTTGGTTAAGCGACTGCCTTCGGCTCAGGTCATGATCCTGGACACCAGGGATCGAGTCCTACATCGGGCTCCCTGCTCGGCGGGAAGCCTGCTTCTCCCTCTCTCACTCCCCCTGCTTGTGTTCCCTCTCTGGCTGTGTTTTGCTCTGTCAAATAAATAAAATCTTTAAAAAAAAAAATTTGACTCAAAATGCATCAAGGCTTTAAGGTAAAACCTAAACCAGTAAAACTCTTAGAAGAAACATAGGACAAAAGCTTCATAACACTGGATTTGGAAAAGATTTCTTGGATATGACACCAAGAGTTAGCTTAACAGAAGAAAAAACAAACTGGATTTCTTGAAAATTAAAAAAAAATTGCACATCAAAAGACACGATCAATAGAATAAAAAGGCAAACCAAAGAATGGGAGAAAATATTTGCATATCATATATCTCATAAGAGATTAATATTCAGAATATATAAAGAACTCCTAATGTTTCATTTTTTTAAGATTTTAATTTTTTTTACTTGTCAGAGAGAGAGAGCACACACACAAGCAGGGGGAGCGGCAGGCAGAGGGAGAAGCAGGCTCCTCATCGAGCAAGGAGCCCAATGCAGGACTCAATCCCAGGACTCTGGGGTCATGACCTGAGCCAAGGCAGATGCTTAACTGACGGAGCCACCTAGGCGTCCTACCAGAATATATAAAGAACTCCTAAAACTCAAATGTAATTAAAAAATGGGCAAAGGACTTAAAATGAAATTTCTCCAAAAGAGATACAGGAGTGGCCAATAAGCACGTCGATATGTTCAACATCATAATCATTAGGGAGATGCAATCAAAACTACAATAAGATACCAACCCAAACCCATCCAGATGGCTACCATCAAAAAAAAAAAAAAAACCAAAAACAAAACAGAAAAAATAGGGTGCCTGGGTGGCTCAGTTGGTTAAACGACTGCCTTCGGCTCAGGTCTTGATCCCGGAGTCCCAGTTGGGATCGAGCCCTACTATCAGGCTCCCTGCTCAACGGGAAGTTGCTTCTCCCTCTCTCACTGCCCCTTGTGTTCCCTCTCTAGCTGTGTTTCTCTCTGTCAAATAAATAAATAAAATCTTAAAACAAAACAAAACAAAAAACAGAAAAAAGTGTTGGCATGGAAGTGGAGAAATTGGAATCCTTGGGCACCATCAGTGGAAATGTATACTTCAGCCACTAAGGAAAACAGTATGGAGGTTTCTCAAAAAATTAAAAATAGGATTACCATAAAATCCAGCAATTCCACTTTGGATACACCCCAAAAACGGAATACAGGCTCTCAAAGGTGTATCTGTACATCCATGTTTATAGCAGTATTATTCATAATAGCTTAAAGATGGAAAAAGCCAAGTGTGTACAGATGAATGAACAGATAAGCAAAATGTGATACAGACATACAATGAAATGTTATTCAGCCTTAAAATGGAAGGAAATTCTGCAATATGCTACAGTGTGGATGAATCTTGAAGACATTATGCTAAGTGAAATAGGTCACAAAAAGACAGATGCTGTATATTTCTACTTACATGAGGTACTTGGTCAAAATCATATAGACAGGAAGTAGAATGGTTGGCAGGAGCTGGGGAAAGGGAGAATGGGGAACTATTTAATGGGTACAGAGGTTCAGTTTCACAAGTTGAAAAAGTTTTTAGGAGATGGGTGGTAGTAACAGGTGCACAAGGTTATAAACATTTAATACTGAACTGTACATCTTTAAGTAGTTAAGATGATAAATTTTATATGTATTTTACTGCAACAAAAACAAATGAAGAAACACCTCAAAGGTTACATACTAATTACAAAGGGGAATAGATACTTTAACAATAGAAAAATATGATAATCACTTGAAGTGTTTAAATATCACCACTATTAGGAAAAACTGACATGAGTCGACTCCGAATGTGATACAATTAAAAAAAGAGAGAGAGAGTCAAATGCTCATTTCCCATAGTAGGACATCAATAGGAAATGCCTAAAAGTGAATAATCAAGAGGTAGCAAGACAATGTTATGTACGATGAAAGGGTTTAGTAATCAGCTAAAATAAATGAGAGTGGGAAGGGGTAAGGGACTGCTGTTTGACTATAACAAACTTTGTAAAACGATATGACTTTGTAAACTATGTGCATGTATAACTTTGATGAAAATAAAAATGTAAAAAGTTCATCCTATAATGTTAAGCAAAGAGGGGTGCCTGGGTGGCTCAGTTGGTTAAGTGTCTGCCTTCTGCTCAGGCCATGATCTCAGGGTCCTGGTATCAGGCCTCATGTCAGGCTACCTGCTCAGCAGGGAGTCTGCTCCTCCCTCTACCTCTATCTCTCTCTTTCAAATAAATAAAAAAATCGTTAAAAAAAAATGTTAAGCAAAGAAACCAAAGGTGAAGAATAGTGTGTAAAGTATGCATAATTTATATTTAAAAATTGGCAGAGGGGGATAGAAGAGATGAGCATGTTTGAACATGAATAAAATCTCTGATAATTACTAAGAAATTAACAACTTTAAATTTAAATCAAGATGTCTAAGAATGACTGAGAAATTAAGGGTCTCCTGGGTGGCTCAGTCACTTAAGCTCTGCTTCCAGCTCAGGTCATGATCCCAGGGTCCTGGGACTGAACCCCACACTGGGCTCCCTGCTCAGGGGGGAGACTGCTTCTCCCTCTCCTCACTTGTGCTCTGTGTATCTCTCTCTCAAATAAATAAAATCTTTTTAAAAAATTAAAAAATATTTAAAAAAAGAAATTAATGGGGAGGGAGACAAACCATAAGAGACTCTTAATATCAAGAAACAAACTGGGGCGCCTGGGTGGCTCAGTTGGTTAAGCGACTGCCTTCGGCTCAGGTCATGATCCCGGAGACCCGGGATCGAGCCCCACATCGGGCTGCCTGCTCGGCGGGAAGCCTGCTTCTCCTTCTCTCACTCCCCCTGCTTGTGTTCCCTCTCTGGCTGTGTTTCTCTCTGTCAAATAAATAAATAAAATCTTAAAAAAAAAAAAAAAAGAAAGAAACAAACTGAGGGTTGCTGGGAGGGCGTGGATAGGGTGGCTGGGTTATGGACACTGGGGAAGGTATGAGCTATGGTGAGCGCTGTAAACTGCATAAGACTGATGATTCACAGACCTGTACCCCGGAAGCAAATAATACATTATATGCTAATTAAAAATAAATAAATGATAGATAGATAGAAAGGAAGGAAGGAGGGAGGGAGGGAGGGAGGGAGGAAGGAAAAGAAAGAAAAAGGAAGAAAGAAAGGAAGAAAGAAATTAATTAAGAGCTTGCCTCTGGTGACGGGAACTGGGTGGCTTGCAAGACAAGGTTGGGGGGAGACTGTTTTTGTATTTTTAGAATGTTGAACTATGTGAAGGTATTACTCATATGTTTACAACTGGGGATTTTCAAATAAGTTTAATAAAAGCCTTTACCAAATTCCATTCCATTCTGCTACCTTATTTCGTTTCTGCCTGAACATTTACGTATACAACAGGTATATCATTCACTTATTTATTACTGTGTGTTACTATGTAATTGACTATGAGTTATCTCCTTAATGAAGCTGGGAAAGTTATCTCTTCTGATTGTTTTAGGTCTACCACCCCCAATACCACACAATGCTGTGTAAACACTAGGCCTTTGCTGGCTGAGTGTTCCCTAGGAATTCAAATGAACACTGGAGTTAAAAAACTAGGAGACAGAGCCACGTGCTTATTTCAAGTATTATCCCCTAGAAACATTTGGAGGCCTCCAGGTAAAAAGCCATTTTGTGAATTCAAAAAGCTCTAGGATTATGAATCAATTTGTCCTCACAGTTTTTTTGTTTGTTTGTTTGCTTCTTTTCAAGATTTTACTTATTTGGGGGCACCTGGATGGCTCAGTCATTAAGCATCTGCCTTCGGCTCAGGTCACGATCCCAGGCTCCTGGGATTGAGCCCTGCTCAGTGGGAAGCCAGCTTCTCCCTCTCTCTCTCTCTCTCCCCCTGCTTGGATTCACTCTCTTATTGTGTCTCTCTCTGTCAAATAAGTAAATAAAATCTTTTTAAAAAATTTTATTTATTTGAGGGGTGCCTGAGTGGCTCAGAAGGTTAAGCCTCTGCCTTAGGCTCAGGTCATGATCTCGGGGTCCTGGGATCGAGTCCCATATCAGGCTCTCTGCTCAGCGGGGAGCCTGCTTCCCTCTCTTTCTCTGTCTGCCTCTCTGCCTATTTGTGATCTCTCTCTCTCTCTGTGTCAAATAAATAAATAAAAATCCTTTTTAAAAAATTTATATGTTTGACAGAGAGTGAGCACAAGCAGGGGGAGCAACAGGCAGAGAGCTAAAGAGAAGCAGGCTCCCCGCAGAGCAGAGAGCCCATGAGCCCAGGACCCTGAGATTATGACCTCAGCCGAAGGCAGACACTTAGCTAACCCACTGAGCCACCCAGGTGCCCCTCACACTCATAATCTTATTTCATAGAACATTCGGAAAAAGCGGGAGCCATGACTGAGGTATGTCAGCAGCCTTCCAGAATCTCAAAGAACAATTTCTTCCTTGAAAAAAATATTGCTTGGTTTTTGTTTTTTGGGTTTTTGTTTTTTGGTTTTTTTTTTGCTCCCTCCCAAGTCCCCTGGATGTATTAAGGCACTTTAGGTTGCATTACCTGTCAGAGATGGAGAAATTTGAATTTGCAGGTTAAAACAGACATTTCTAATCCTCTTGGAATTATAGCATCTTTTTTTTTTTTTAAAGATTTTACTTATTTATTTGAGAGAGTGCACACAAGCAGAGTGGAAGCAGCGGAGGGAGAGGGAGAAGCAGGCTCCCTGATAAGCAGGGAGCCTAACAGAGGGCTGGATCCCGTAACCCTGAGATCATGACCTAAGCCAACGGCAGATGCTTAACCGACTGAGCCACCCAGGTGCCTGGAATTACAGCATCTTATGTGGTTTTAGGGAGATCCTTTTAAGTTGAAAATAATGAAGAGCTCTGAAGAATTAGTTGCCCTATGATGCATTAGGTTAGATGATGAACTGCCTACAGGTGGAAATCTTCAACAGGAGTATCAGATAAAATACTCTCACAATGAGTAGAAAACTGGACTAGAAAATTCCTAAGGTAGGGGCACCTGGGTGGCTCCGCTGGTTAAGCGTCCAACTATTGATTTCAGCTCAGATCTTGATCTCAGAGTTCAAGCTCCAAGCTGTGATCTGTGCTCAGTGGAGCATCTGCTTGAGATTCTCTCTCTCCCTTTGCCCCTCACCCTTCACGTGGGTGCATATTTTCTCTCTCTAAAATAAGTCTTTAAAAAAAAAAAGTACCAATTCTTATTGGTATTTCTTTTATTTTACTTCAACGGTTTTTATTTTACTTCTTTCTTCAACCAAGACTATTAGGATATTAGCTATCAAAAAAAAATTTTTTTTTAAGAAAGAAAAACACTAGTCGCAGACCCGTTAAACCAGTCTGTATGACAGGTAAAAAAAAATTTTCCTAGTCATTGACTGAAAAGTAAATAGAATGTTACATAGTGATCTACACCTGAACCAGTCCATAGCATTTAAGAGAGGTCAGTATCAGATGAGAGAGTTCTGAGGCTAGCTTTCACAATGCCAGTTCTTTAACATAACCTAGTCATTATCTAAACAGTAAGTTCATTAAACCAAATGCCACCAATTCCCTACCTTTCCTCTCATTTTAAAACAATTAAGTCTTATGCTTGATGTTATTTCTATTCCACATGGGTGATTCAAAACCAAACTTGGGGACACCTGGCTGGCTCAGTCAGTGAAACATGTGACTCTTGGTCTCTGGGTTGTGGGTTCAAACCCCAAATTGGGTGCAGAAATTACTTTAAAAAATAAAATCTTTAAAAATAAAACAGAACTGCAACACAAACACAGGCAGATTTGTAAATTAATACTATACCATGGACAATTTTCATATGACCACTTTACAATGTTTAATTATTCCTGGATTCACAACAGTCCTCCTGTAATTAGAAGAAAGGAAACTGAAGCAAGAGAAAGGGGAAGAGTAGGCACCCACCTGGACACTGCAACTGCTGTCCTACTCTACTGGACCACAATACTTTCCTTAAAATTAAAAGTGCCTGTCAAGGGGCACCTGGGTGGCTCAGCCAGTTAAGCATCTGCCTTCAGCTGAGGTCATGATCCCAGGGTCCTGGGGATCCAGCCCCATATCCACTCCCTGCTCAGCAGGAAGCCTACTTCTTTGTCTTCTGCTTCCCCTGTTTGTGCTCTCTCTTTCTCTCTCTGTCAAATAACTAAGGCAGACACTTAGCTAACCCTTTTTGGGGGGAAAAAAGTGCCTGTCAAATAGAAAAGAACTCCTATCACTGGCATCCAAGGCATCCCTGACAAGAAGCAAATCAGAGAATTCCTACTCCCTGAAGAAACCAGGTAACTCAAGCATGCTTCTCAATCTGCACTTTGGGTTGGAAAAAAAAAAAAAAAAAGAATAAAAAGACAGAGTCAAGGAGGCCAGCTTCTGAGACTGAAGACCAAATTATTAGGTTTATTCCACCACACATTGGAAAATTACAGAAACACTGCTTAAGTAGAGATAAAATCAGAAAGTCCTCAGGTCTTTGATTTCCATCCTAAACAAAAAATATCTGAAATTAAAGTATTTCCCCTGAGTAGTTATACTCGTATATGCTTCTATAAAACCCACAAGGCCTACAGAAGTCTCTGATATTTACAGCTGATTCCAAGGGTACACTACTGTATACTTTCCGGTCTTCAAATCCAAAATAATCTTGGCACTTGCCCAGGCAGGACCTTCACGCAAATTTCCCTCTGAAATCATTAGCTTCACATACACTTTCCTACGTTCTATTTCAACAGCCTCCCTAGATCAGTATAGCACACGGCAAGGGCAGTAACGACAGGCATATACATCTACTACGCCCCTCGCAGAAAACATAATAAATTCCCAGGGGCAAAAACTGGCAAAGGAAAACTCGCCTGGCCCTGGCTCCCACTACGATACAAAGGCAGAGTAGCCAGGGGCTCTGCACCCCACACCCCACTCTGCGATAGGAAGAAGACTTTCAATGCAACTGGACCTAATCCTCAACATCCCTCTTCCACGTGGATCTTCTCCCCCTCCCGAGTGCCGGGTAGGATTGGAGAGAGGTCTGGAAGGAATCAACCCACGCCACGGCTGGGGAGGGGGATGGTGGCGAGCTCCCGGCAGACACCCCAGTCCCTCCTTAGAGGCCCCGAGCTGTACAACTCCCAGTTCCGGGGTCTGAACTCCCACCCCCCACTCGAGACCCTGGTCCCCTCTGCGTCTCCCCAGAGGGGGTACTCAAGGCCCAGGGCGGCGGAGAGGTCCGGGCTGCCCCGCACAGGTCCGGACGGGATGGAGCCGGGGCCGCGTGCGGGCGGAAGATGGGAGGCGGCCCCCGGCTGCCACCGCCCCTCCCCGAGCCCCGGCCCCGGCCCCTCCAGGTCCCGGATCACAGGCTCTGGGGAGGCCCTCACCTCACCTCAGGGCGGAGGCGTCCGGGGTCCGGCGGCGCGGGGGAGCCCCTGCGCAGAGGCGGTGCTGGGCGGGAGGAGACGCCGGCGGCTCCGGCGATGGCTGACAGGCGCGTAGCACCAGGCCGGCCCAGCACACGGGGAAGGGGCGGGGACTCACTGGAGGCGGCCCCGCCCCCGCCCCGCCCCTGCCTCCCACCTCAGCGTGCGAGCCCCACGAGGTGACTACGTCCGGGGTTACTACGGGCCGTTCACCTCCGACCCCGCTCCGGGCTACGGCGCGGTCTGGCTGGCCTGGAGGAGAGGCGCGGGCCCGGAGGGCTGAGCGACAGCCAATGAGAGCGCGGCGTGGGGCGGGGCGACGTGAGGCGATGCGGATGGTCCGAGCGCCGCTCTGCCATTCGGGGCCCAGCGGAGAGAGGGCGGGCCGGTCCCGAGCGGTCGCTGCGCCCCCGACTCGGCCTTCACCACCCCCTCGGCCAGGGACCGGCCTTAATCCTCCTCCCGGCGGAGAGGTGGGGTGAGGGAAGTGGTTCCACGTGCACCTCCCAGGAGGGAGAGCGGCGCCTGGGCCGCAGAAAGTGAGGGGCCAGCAGGCTTGCAGTACAGGTAGGGAGTCCTGAACCAAAGAGGACTGAGCGGGATAGGCAGTGTTCTGGCTTGGAAGGACCTTACTGTTTTCAATCCTAACCCCCTGAAGAGGTGGGCACTGCACCCATGAATTGCCCAGGATCACACAGGGTGGTTTCCAAGTTGGTACAGGCTAATGAACCCTTATTCTGGAACAACACAACCAGCCCGTTGGCCTGCTCAGCAGCCCCAAAGCAGCCCACCCCAGAGGATTCTGAGGTGCAGGATCCTGGAGCATTGAGGCAAAACCTCAGTAAAGGAAGCTCAGAAGGAAGGGCAGAATGCCGATGGACAACAGTCACTTCTGCCTGCCTTGAGCAGAGAAAAATAGAGGGCAGTAAATTCCCGATTTCTGGGAAGGGAGCATGCCTCCCAAACTCCACTGTGGTGACACCAAGTCATTGAACAGGAGCCAACCAATTTCTCTAGCTTTGCCAGTGACTTCATAGCAAGACATCTGTGGTGGCTGTTGAGAAGTAACAGTAACAGGAGAGAGTACCAGTTTGTAATACATTTATTGGGTGGAAAAGAAAGAAAATTGAAGAAAATTGAACTTCAGAAAAATGGGGTGAGTTTATCCCCTACAAGAATTTAATAAATTACCCAGAGTACTTTCCTGATCTTTACACACACTTGTGCTAAGGGTCTAGAGAGGTAGGGTGAATGATGATTTGGTGGGAGTTCTTCTATGCCAAAGGGCAAAAAGTGACTAGGGTAGAAATACACACCTGATGTCAGAAGTTCTTGGGCAGAAGCCGAGGCAAGATGGGAAGACTGATCAACAAGAATAATATTCACCTAGGACTCCTCATAATACCGTGGTGGTGGCTTCTCTGAGTTTAGCAACCTACTTTAATAGGGACTGGAAACAGAAATTTGCAAAGATTTGGACTTTATAGAGCAGTGAACCATATTTCACAATAACTGTGTCTGTCATTGGATGCATCTATCAATGAATAGAGATAGGAAAGTTAGAACTTAAAAATAATTGGGCAGGGGCGCCTGGGTGGCTCAGTTGGTTGAGCGACTGCCTTCGGCTCAGGTCATGATCCCGGAGGCCGGGGATCGAGTCCCGCATCAGGCTCCCTGCTCTGCTGGGGGCCTGCTTCTCCCTCTCTCACTCTCCCTGCTTGTGTTCCCTCTCTGGCTATGTTTCTCTCTGTCAAATAAATAAAAAATAATAATAATAATAATTTGGCATATTGCTGGAGGGGAAATGAGTGGGGGATGGGCTAAATGGGTGATGGGTATTAAGGAGAGCACTTGTGATAAGCACTGGGTTCTATATGTAAATGATGAATCACTAAATTCTACTGAAACCAATATTACATGGTATGTTAACTAGAATTTAAAAACTATACAAAAAAAATTTTTTTTAATTTTTGGGGGCACCTGGGTGGCTCAGTTGGTTAAGTGTCTGCCTTTGGCTCAGGTCATGATCCTGGGGTCCTGGGATCAAGCCCTGTGTAGGGCTCCCTGCTCAGCGGGGAGTTTGCTTTTCCCTCTCCCTCTGCTGCACAGCATGTGCGCGCTGTCTCTATCTCTCTGTCAAATAAATAAAATCCTTAAAAAATAATTTTTTAAATAAAATTTAAGGAAAAAAAAAAGGCCCCAGGAAGAAGGAAGCTTTGCCTCTCCCTAATAGTGCTCTCTCAAGCTGGCATGAAGGAAAAGACTTCAGAAAGAAGTAAAATTCTTGACGCTGCCTCTTTTACCTTTCATATACCTTTCCTATTCCTTATTAAGTAATAGGAACTTTGCCCCCAAAGTGTTTTTTAGTGATGTTGCTGTTTATCAGCCTTAGGAGCACTGCAAAACCAGGGGGGTTACTCTCAGAAACTGTCCTTATGTGAAACTTCAGCAAGCCCTTATTCTGCTTTTGTCCTCACTGAATATTGGAAGTAATTGAGCCCCAAGAAGAACCAGTCACAGAAAAGATCTGATGAAAGAACTACAGTGGAAGAAAAGAAAGGATGAATCCGTTAGGACATTCCAAGATCACTTACATAAGGTCTAGTTATTATCAAATGTTAAGATGAACCGGCAGAGAACTATGTCTTTAAAACAATAAATCCACAATTTCCACAGCTCCTCAGTGGCTGTGTTTGGTGCATGCCACAACCTGCCCATCTCTAGTACAGGCTCTTCAGAGCTGTTTCCTGAGTTCTTGCCACACAAGCCAGTACATCTGCAAGAAGTGGAGGAGGGCAGCCAAAGGGTGGAGAGAACTTACTATACAAGATTAACAGGTGGAAGAGAAGAGAGTGAATTGAGTGGCACACACCTAGAAGCAGAAACTAGATGGCTATAATGGGCTGAATTGCATTCCAAAATTCATGTACTGAAGTCTTAACCCCTATTACATCAAAATGTGAGTGTGTTTGGGGATAGGATCTTTAAAGAAGAAATTAAAATTTAAAATGGGGTTATTAAGGTGTGCCCTAATTCCAAATGACTTGTGTCCTTTTTTTTTTTTTTAAAGATTTTATTTATTTGACAGAGAGAAACACAGCAAGAGAGGGAACACAAGCAGGGGGACTGAGAGAGGGAGAAGCAGGCTTCCAGCTGAGCAGGGAGCCCAATGTGGGAATCGATCCCAGGTCTCCGGGATCATGACCTGAGCCAAAGGCAGTCACTTAACCAACTCAGAGACTCAGGTGCCCCGACTTGTGTCCTTTTAAGAAGAGGAGATTAGGCCACAAGGACAGAGGGAAGATCATCTGTAAATCACAACTGATGAAGCACTTACCAGGACTGTGGCTCTTAAGCTGGTCAAGGTAGCCATCTATAAGCCAAAGAGAGAAGCCTCAGAAGAAACCAACCCTGAAGACACCTTGATCTTGGACTTAGAGCCTCCAGAACTGTGAAGAAATAAATTTCTGTTGTTTAAGCCACCCACTTTGTGCTATCATGGCAGCCCTAGAAAACTAATCTTAAAACAATCTTAAAGATGGTCTCTCACTACTGTGGGGAAAGTAAGAAGACTCCCAAGCAGGTGATTACAATCTAGTTAGGAAAACAAAACTAATACCAAAACAGTGTCCATGCCTTGCTCCTTAGATAATGGCCATGTGGATTTTACAGAAGCCATAGATGGGAGAGGATAAATTCTCAAAAAAAAAAGTAAGGCTTGGGCTTCTGGGTGCCTCAGTTGGCTAAGTCACTGCCTTCAGCTCAGGTCATGATCCTGGAGTCCCGGGATCAAGTCCTGCATCAGGCTCCCAGCTCCGCGGGGAGTCTGCTTTTCCCTCTGACCTCCCCTCTCATGCTCTCTCTCACTCACTCTCTCTCTCAATAAAAAAATAAAATATTAAAAGAAAAAAAAGAGTAAGCCTTGAAATACATAACAGTATGTGGGTCAATGTCCAAAACATTTTGGCACTTTATTGCTCATTCTATTTTAGTGTAGGACAGTGTTTCTCAATGTTCCACTGACCATCTAAAATAGAGTCACTAAAAAAAAAAAAAAAAATAGAGTCACTAGATGCTTGTTAAAAATTCAGATTCCCAGCCCCACTGCAGACTTTTTAAAGTAGCAATTATTCACCCTGAAGTTTAAGAACAATAGTTTAGGACTTATCATTATTGTTCCCTCTTCGCTGGCAGTATCTCTGTTAAACAGCAGTGCCTCCTACACTTGGACTTCTAAGACAGGGAAGTCTCAGGTCAGGCCAGAGTTAAACTAAGGGAGGTAAGAAAGTGCCTTAATAGCAAAAGGAACCATAAAGAGGCCCCTGTCCTGGTGGTTGCCCATGGGTCCAAATCCCTTAGGTAGCAAGGTCAGCAATCAATCTTTACAACAGAGGATAGAGGAAACACTGGGATGTTATTTCCCACTGGCCTCCGGTATATAACATATACTCTAACCCTGCTTTTCGTTCTTGCCATGCCTTTTCTTACCTTTGCTGATGTTGGCAAATTCGTTCTTCCTCCCTTCTATTTTCTGAATCCCTCTAGTCCTTGGAAGTCCCATTTTCTCTGAGAAGATCTCTTTTACTTCTCCAGCTTCCACCGATCTATCTCTCCTCTCAATTCCTGTACCAGTCTGGTCACCACCATATGGTTCAGTATTCATTAGGCTATCATTTTTTGTGTATTATGTTGGTTTTAACTCTCTAGTTGAATTTTAATAATCTTAGAGAGCATTTCTTACAGTTTTTTTACTTCCCTCTGTAGCTCTTAGGCTTAGGTATAGATATTAGTTAAGTGCTTCACTGACTGAAATAAAGATTAGCTCTGTACCTGAGAGGCCACTCTGCTCCTGATGTCCGCTTATCCGTCTTCATGTCACCTCTGGGAGGCAAAGACGCCAGTAGGACACTTAGCTGCTTTATAGATGGCCAGACTTCATCAAGAAAGTCAGGGCCCTGACCAGAATCGTGGCTCCAGTTGTGAGATAAAGGAAAAAGACATAAAGGCCTTATCTGAACACTAGGCTTCTTTGTTCTGGTCAGTCATTCAGGTTTGTCCAGAGTGAAGTCCCTCAGGGAACTTCACACCATAAGGTCAGAAAATGGCCTCAGGAAAGCCACTTTGTAAGTCTGGTCCTGATGATGAAAGGCAGCATTACACAATGAAGGACATAGTTCATAGTGGAGACTCACCACGATGTTCTCACATGGACACTTGGGTTTTCACATGGGTACTTAGGTTTTCACAGGCATTTCTGTTCTCCCTCCCTCCTTGTTATTTAATCCTGAACACCTAGTCCCTATGCATAGTTGGTGGTTACCTAATCTTTCTGCTTCTTCCACAACACCTCCCAAGATCTTTTTTTTTTAATGTATTTCTAAGCCCTACATAATTCACAACTAAACAGCTAAAGAAAGTTTAAAGGACCCTTTTATCTAAAGGCAGGAAAATGGACAAGATGACTCATTTAGGTCCTGCCCAATGCTAGGATTTTGATATTTTATGTTGATCAACTTTACTTTTCTCATCTGTGACCTCACTCTCCTGCAAACCAGTGAAATGTTCCCGAAGAGTTTACTGTTTACTCCTGTCCTCCCACCTTCTCTTCAGACTTCTCCATTACTCCTTACATATCAGATTCAGCTTTTTCCTGCTATATGTTTAGGCCTCCATCTACCTATCCCAAATACCCTCACGCTCCATTGTATGCAACACAATAAATAATAAAATACAACATTAGTAACTTTTATCAAGCCTCTCCTTTCAAGGAAAAGTGAGACATCACTCAACTTCCTTTCGGCCTTTCCTCAGTCTAAAAAGTTTTCCTATATCATCACTTGAACCACAAGACTTTACAATATTCCTGTCCTTTTTTACTCTCATCTCTGGTCCACACATCAGATCAGCAGGTAGAAAGCTGAGACCCCCAACACAAACCTTGTTCATCGGTCGACCTCCTGTCTTGCAATGTGCTCAATTTTCTTAATGAACATGAAAAGGAAGAAAGGACAAGGGAAACAGAAAAGGAATGAAAACAAAATGCCATTTAAAACAATGAATGGAAGGCACCTGGGTGGCTCAGATAGTTGAGCATCTGCCTTTGGCTCAGGTCATGATCTCCAGGTCCCGGATCGAGCCCCACGTCGGGATCCCAGCTCAGCAAGGAGTCTGCTTCCCCCTTTTCCTCTGCCTCTCCCTCTGTTTATGTTCTCTCTCTCTCTCCCCCCCTCAAATGAATAAATAAAATCTTTTTAAAAATATAAATAATAAATAAATAAATGGGGGGCACCTGGGCAGCTCAGTTGGTTGAGTGGCCAACTCTTGATTTTTGCTCAGGTCGTTATCTCAAGAGTCCTGGGACTGAGCCCCACATCAGGCTCTGCACTCGGTGGGGAGTCAGCATGGATTCTTTTTTCCTCTCCCTCTGCCCTTCCTGGCTCTTTAAAATAAATAAACCTTAAAAAAAAACTTTTTTAAAGATTTTAATTTTTTTTTTAAATTTATTCGACACAGAGAGAGATCACAAGCAGGCAGAGAAGCAGGCAAAGAGAGAGAGAGGAGAAAGCAGGTTCCCTGCTGAGCAGAGAGCCCAATGCGGGCCTCAATCCCAGGACCCTGAGATCATGACCTGAGCTGAAGGCAGAGGCTTTAACCCACTGAGCCACCCAGGCACCCTAGAAAAAAATCTTTTAAAAAAAATAAGTCGATCAGTGAATGAGATGGTCATAATAAATCAAACTGCATAGTTTTGGGGGTCAATATAGGCAAGGAAGAATAAGAAGAGCTGATTCTGAGAACTGGCAGTCTAAACCAAAATACCTTAAGAGCAGCAGGGGCTTGTTCTATATTGTAAAGAGCTTGAGCTCTTTAATCAGATAGACCAGGCTTTAGATCTTGACTCGGTCAATAATTAGCTCTATGACCTTGAGCAAATGACCCTTTTTCTTGTTAAAGATTTTTTTTTTAAGATTTTATTTATTTGACAGAGAGAAACACAGCGAGAGAGGGAACACAAGCAGGGGGAGTGAGAGAGGGAGAAGCAGGCTTCCCGCCAAGCAGGGAGCCCGATGTGGGACTCGATCTCGGGTCTCCGGGATCATGACCTGAGCCGAAGGCAGTTGCCTAACCAACTGAGCCACCCAGGCGCCCGACCCTTTTTCTGAGCCTCAGTTTCCTTGTCTGTAAAGCTGAGGTATAAAAGCTACCTTGGAAGGTTGTGTTTTGGGTGAAATGTTATAGCCAAAATGTGAAGTCTCTAAAACAGAGCTTCAAACATAACAAGTTCATTGAAGATATCACTTCCCCTTTCCCCTCTGTGCCCCCTTCCATCTCCTGCAAGTGCTCAGTATCAGAACAAAATATCCTGTGGATGCTCACTTCATTCAGGAATGACTATGTTATTAAATTCACCACCCCACTCACCCAAGGCCAATATTCCCAATGTAACAGAGCATGTGGTCAGAGACCTAGAGATCACTTGCATTCTTTACCCTCATTTGGACAGAGCAAGTACACAGGAGGACTGACTGTGGCCAGGGCTTCTGAAAACCAACTGAAGTGCTGGCACTCTGCGCACCGTTCAGTCCCATGGCTGCACGGCACTGAAAAGGCTCTTCGGCCTCTTTGGCAAGGACATGGGACAAGAGGAACTTTCCTATATTGCAGACAGGAGTGTAAACGGGGACAACCTCTTGGAAGAGTCTGGCATTAGTTAGTAAAGCTGTCTACCCTATAACCCAGCTTCCACTTCTGAATTTGTACTCTGGAGAAACTTTCATATGTGCCCAGGAACATTTTTAATTATGGCTCCAAACTGGAAATAACCTCATGTGTCTCAACAGTAAAACGGGTACATAAATTGTGAGGCATTCATACAACGAAGTATTACAAAACAGGGAGAATGAACAAACTTGCTACATGAAATACAGATGAATTTTACAAATACAACGTTGAACAAAAAAATTCAGGTATAAAATACATTTCCTGCTATATAGAGTTCTAAAAATATGCAAAACTCATCTGTGGCAGTACGGGTCTGGATAACAGTTACTCCTCATGGGAGGTAATGACTGGGAAAGGTCATGAAGAGAGGTATATCCATTTTGTGTTGTACATAATAAACAGTTTACTTTAAAAAACATAAAGAACAGGGGCGCCTGGGTGGCTCAGTTGGTTGAGCAACTGCCTTCGGCTCGGGTCATGATCCCCGAGACCCAGGATCGAGTCCCGCATTCGGCTCCCTGCTCAGCAGGAAGCCTGCTTCTCCCTCTCACTCCCCCGGCTTGTGTTCCCTCTCTGGCTGTGTTTCTCTCTGTCAAATAAATAAAATCTTTAAAAAATAAAATAAAATAAATAAAAAACATAAAGAATGATTCTGTTTATATAAGTTCAAAAGCAGGCAAAATAACAAAGTCTATTTTCAGTGATATATACAGGTCGTTCACTATTTTAAAAAAGCATAGGTAAATAATGATTGGGAGGAAGAAAGAAGTGTGATCAGAAGATAAACAGCTTCTAGGACACTGACGATGTTCAATTTCTCATTAGGGTGATGGCTACATAGTATTCCCATTATTTTTACTGTTATTATTTTAAAAACTATACTTATGCTCTATATACTATTCCACATGTATGATACATTCCACAATAAAACAAGTTAAAATAAACCAAACCAACCAAACCAAAAGCATGCACCTTTATTTTTTTTTTTTAAGATTTTATTTATTTGACAGAGAAAAACACAGCCAGAGAGGGAACACAAGCAGGGGGAGTGAGAGAGGGAGAAGCAGGCTTCCCGCCGAGCAGGGAGCCCGATGTGAGACTCGATCCCGGGTCTCCGAGATCATGACCTGAGCCGAAGGCAGTCGCTCAACCAACTGAGCCACCCAGGTGCCCAAGCATGCACCTTTAAAAGAAAGGAGACCAAAGCATGGCATTAAGATAATAATTTTAGAGGGGCACCTGAATGGCTCTGTCGTTAAGTGCCTGCCTTTGGCTCAGGTCATGATCCCAGGGTCCTGGGATCGAGCCTTGCATCGGGCTCCCTGCTCAGGGGGAAGCCTGCTTCTCCCTCTCTCACTCCCTCTCCTCGTGTTCCCTCTCTCTCTGTGTCCCTGACAAATATATAAATAAAATCTTAAAAAAAAAAAAGATAATACTTTCAAAGCTGTAAGAGGCCTTCAAGATCATCTTGTCTAACCATCTCAAGAAATAGAGGCCAGAGAAGTTAAGTGACTTACTCAAAGGGATTCAGTCAATTACAGAGCATAATCTAGAACCCAGGTAAACCTCCTGGCTTCTTGTCTCCTCCCGCAGACTCACCCTGATTGATCCATCCAGTCCTAGTTTCTCATTATCTTCCAGAGTCACATCTCTCATCTGCACACATCAGAAAACTCACCTATGTTATAGCTTTTTTTTTCCTTCCTAAATTAGAAATCTTTGCTGTGGGGAAAAGAGATCAAGAGAGATAATCCTCTCCTCTACAAATACTCTGAACACTTCGAAAACCAGTCAAAATACCTAGTAGTACAGAAAGAGACCCAGATATTTTGCCTTGTTAATGCAGCTCTCTTGCTTCTCTATATCCCACAGTACAGCCACGCCAACATGCTGATTGATTTTTAGGCCTTTGAGACACAAAGGAAAAGGGAAGGGTCTGAAAATTGATTAAAAACAAAACAAAACAAACTTCTTCCTCTTTATCTCAGTCCAAACACAAGGTTTCCTTTGGGAAGAGTGAGCTCTTCTGCCACCTTGTGACACAGAATGGCAACAGTGAGCCCTAGATCCTTTTCTACCCCTGCTCCAAGGGGACGACAGCACTGTAATGTGGCATCTAGGAAGGGACGAATCTACAGAATATTTCAAATAGACAGGGTGGGGGGAAGTAGTGTCTGATATCATAAGGGAACAGAGAATCATATAAACATGTTAAGGAAATAGTAAGCAAAAATCATGAAAGGAAAGAAAAGGAAAGACAATGCAGCCTATTATTCTGCCCTAACCACCTGCCCCGCTAAAGAGAATCAAACAATTGCAGGAGGGAAAAAGGGAGTAAGACAGTGTTGCTCTGGGCCAAAAAAGATCTGAGGCACTTAGGTTCCCTCCACTCAGTGGCCTTGCTTCTCTGCTCTTTTCCACAGCAAAACACTTTGGAAAAGTTATGTAGGGGCGCCTGGGTGGCTCATTTGGTTAAGCGACTGCCTTCGGCTCAGGTCATGATCCCAGAGACCCGGGATTGAGTCCCACATTGGGCTCCCTGCTCAGCAGGAGGCCTGCTTCTCCCTCTCTCACTCCCCCTGCTGGTGTTCCCTCTCTGGCTGTGTTTCTCTCTGTCAAATAAATAAAAAATAAAATAAAAAATAAAAAGTTATGTATACTTTTTCACCTCCAATTGCCTCTCAGCCCTCTTCTGCTTCCGCCACTCTGCTGGAACTGCTGTCACAAGCCAGTCAATCCCACTGCTACTGCCTTTATTCTTTTTTTTTTTTTTTTAAGATTTTATTTATTTGGCAGAGAGGAACAATGCCAGAGAGGGAACACAAGCGTGGGAGTGAGAGAGGGAGAAGCAGGCCTCCCACCGAGGGACTCGATCCCGGGCCTCGGGGATCACGACCCAAGCCGAAGGCAGTCGCTCAACCAACTGAGCCACCCAGGCGCCCCATACTGCCTTTATTCTACACAGCCTTTCTGCACTTGACCACCTCGTTCCTTCCTTGCAAGACTCTTCTTTATTGGTTTCTATGCCATCCACTCTCCTGGTTTTACTAGCTCAGCTGTCACCCCTCGGAGAAGTCTGTCCTGACCACTGTAAATGTAACCTCTGCCAGTAGTCCTTCACCTCACCACCTGTTTGCTGCTTCGCCACAAGTACCATAACCTCTAATTATCTTGTATTTGCATTTGTGTATTATCATTAGCCCTCTGCGCTATTTGTTTTCCAACTGTATTTATTGTCTGCTTTGCATCACTTCATGTGAACACAGACTTGGTCTGGCTCACTGCTAGGGCAGCAGCAGGCATACAGTAAGTCCACAATATTTGTTGAATGAAAGGGTGAAAGGCACTGTGGCTGAATGCTCCACCCTTCTTCCACATTTTGGGCAACATGCTGTCTTCTGCTGGCATCTTTTTCCATTCTGTTTCCCCCATCAAGATTTCCCCCGAATTCAATTTAGCCAGATTTCAACCTGAATTAAAATGCCAGGAAAAAAAAAATAAAATAAAAAATAAAAAAATAAAATGCCAGGAAACAGGGTAATATTTAAAATTATGATTTGAAAACAAAAACAAAACAAATAAGTAAAATAAAATTGTGATTTGATTCAGATCTCATGAACTACCTCATGGAAAATCCCTTGACTCCAGCTCCCTTGACATCATTATCAGAGTGCCAGGCCTTCTGATGCATAGCCACACCTACATTGGCTCCAATGAAGAAAATTTATAGTGAGTAGAAAGATTGCAGAGGCTCATGACTTCTGCAGAAAATCTGCATAGATCTTCATTTCTGCTGTAAGATCTGCCTAGCTGTGCTATCACAAAGTCTATGGAGTGTTAACACTAGATGTAAACTCTTTGCTAAAAGTTAGAAAACTCTCCAACAATGGTTATCAGTCTAGGAAAACTTCCCAAATTGCAGATGGTATCACTCACCTAGTGCAATGGCAATGTGGTCTATTCCTGGGTGTGAAAATGTTATGCTAAAGTTTATATGTACGGCTGCGAATGAATTCTAGAGTTTATTCGGTCGGAATTCTCCAGTTATAGAGGAGAAAACAGAGATTCAGAGAAGTCAAGCAATTTTCTCAAGGCGATATTAATAACAGGGCTTATTCTAGAACTCAAGTCTATCAATTCCTACTCTGGTGCTCTCTCCAGTGTTAGTTAACTAACTCATTCAGTCCTAGTTTCCTGCTCTGTTCTGTTCTTTCTTTCTTTTTTTAAAGATTTGTTCCCTCTCTTGCTCTGTCACGTAAATAAATAAAGTCTTTGAAAATAAATAAATAGGGTGCCTGGGTGGCTCAGAGGGTTAAGCCTCTGCCTTCGGCTCAGGTCATTATCTCAGGGTCCTGGGATCAAGCCCCACATCTGACTCTCTGCTCAGCTGGGAGCCTGCTTCCCCTTCTTTCTCTGCCTGACTCTGCCTATTTGTAATTTCTGTGTCAAATAAATAAAATCTTTAAAAAATTAAAAATTATAAAAAAATAAAATTAAAAAAATATTTTATTTATGTATATATTTCTCAGCGAGAGAGCATGCACAAGTAGGAGGTGTGACAGATAGAGTGAGAAGCAGGCTCGCTGAGCAAGGAGCCCAATGCAGGACTTGATCCCAGGACCCTGGGATCATGACCTGAGCTGAAGGCAGATGCTTAATCAATTGAGTCACATAGGCATCCTCCTGCTCTATTCTTGAATCACTTTCCTTAACAGAAATCTCTACATCTCTTTATGTCAGTGTATAAATCTATGTGCCTGTGTCAGTGAGCATGCATGTGAATGTCTACGTGTCCATGTGCAAGTATTTGTAAAGCATATCACTGGGTGTTTATGTCCTTTCCTCTAGGGAAACCTCTAGCTAATTACAGCTCCTTATGTCGGCACAAGGTATGAAGTCGGAGGAAGACTTTTTGAGTCAATCATTAACAAGCACATTTGGTCTTCTCTCCAATCAGCTCTATTCCTGGGTCTTCAGGAAACGGGGCAAAAATAGTTAGGGTGGAACTAGACTCTTCTGGGGTCAAACTTGGTTCCAGGGCAGAGCAAGCACCCAGCAAGAAGACAAAGGGGCTGTGAGCATGTGCTCCAGCTAACATGGATACAATCTTGGTTTTCAGCCTAATTATTACGTCCTATGATGTTGGCAAGAAAGGTAAGTACTTCTGTAGTCTAATATCCTAGAAAATCCAAAGAGAGACCTAGAATGTGGGGGGTCTTTCCCACCAGATTGAGATAAAGCCAGTACTCAGTAGGTGATGCTTTACAGTCATCCCATATATTCCTTTGCTTCTAGGTAGGACTGTAACTTTTTGCAACTCAGAGAGAGAGATGTTCCATGGTGAGACGTCCTTTCCCCCCTCCTCCTTTTTTTTAAAAAGATTTTATTTATTTATTTGAGAGAGTGAGCAAGAGAGAGAGAGAGAGAGAGAGAGAGAGAGAGAGAGAGAGCATGAGCCAAGGAGAAGAGGAAGAAGAAGCAGAATCCCCCGGAAGTGGAGCTCTGTCCCAGGATGCTGGGATCATGACCTGAATGACCTGAGCCCAACAGACTGAGCCTCACGGGCGCCCCCCGCCCCCCATGGTGAGAAGTCTTCAGAGAATGTGATGCATTCTTGTCTTTTTCATGTAACGAACACTGAAAGTGCTCTCACTATTAGATGGCTGTCTTACTGGAGGGTGCTGTCACAGTTTCGGTATTATCAGCACCTACGACTCCCAAATTCATAACCCTAATAAGCTGCTGTCTTCCTTTTTTAAGGTGGTCCCTCCAAACAGATGGGGATGCTCTTGGGTAGGGAGAGGAGAGGGGGGGAGAATGGAACGGCACCATTTGCTGCTCTCTGAGAACTCTTTATTTAAAACATGCTTTTTCAAAGTGTCCAAACATTTCATTTCTAAAATTAGCTAATCAGAGTTATGGCCAAACAGCTCAAGGGGAAGGGGCAGCAATAACAAATTTAACAGATAAAGAAAATGCACAACATCCTGTGAGTTATGCACCAAAAAGGCATAAGTAAACTATGTCCTTGGTCCCACGGAAACCTGAAGACATACCATGTTCAGAGTTACAGTTAATAAACATGCAAAAGTTTTAATATAAGAAGGCAGATAGAACAAGAAGAGATAATAAGCAGCATTTGAAGGAATGGGTTGATGAGTCTTTTCATGAACTCATGAGTTAATTTCACTTAACTCACGCTCACCCTTTTCCCCCCTAAGTGTAATGGACTGGTACTCAGTTTTCTTTGTACTAGGTTAACTCCTACTTGTATATATTTTAAAAACTTTTTTTGATAGCGTTTGATCTCCCCAATTGCCAGCTTCATGAGAATGGACTGCATTCTTTCGCACGCCCGTCTCCAATACCTGGAATTCTAAATAGTACCTGATAAATTGTAAACCCTGACCTTTTTTCTCCTTTTGTTTCCAGAACTCAGAGACAGCAGCTGCCATGTGGAACAGCTGCCTGAGCTCTTTCCAAAGGATGTGAGAAGAATCAGGGATGTGCTTGTGCAAGGTAGGGAATGAGCCCTTCCTGAAAAATCACCTTGCCATTCCAGAAAATCTTTACCTTTAAAAGAGGCCTGTCTCCCCCAATTCCTAGCCCAGATTTCAAATATCCCATTTTAAAGATATGTATCCTTTCAAGAGCTTTCTGGAAACCAGTGTTGTTTTTTTTTTAAAGATTTTTATTTATTTATTTGACACAAAGAGAGATCACAAGTAGGCAGACAGGTAGAGAGAGCAGAGGAAACAGGCTCCCTGCCGAGCAGAGAGTAGGATGCGGGCCTGGATCCCAGGACCCTGAGATCATGACCTGGGGTGAAGGAGGTGAAGGCAGAGGCTTTAACCTACTGAGCCATGGAGGCACCCTGAAAACCAGTGGGTTTTGGTTGTTTTTTTTTTTTTTTAAGATTTTTTTATTTATTTGACAGAGAGAAACACAGCCAGAGAGGGAACACAAGCAGGAGGAGTGAGAGAGGGAGAAGCAGGCCTCCTGCCGAGCAGGAAGCCCGATGTGGGACTCAATCCCGGGTCTCCGGGATCATGACCTGAGCCGAAGGCAGTCGCTTAACCAACTGAGCCACCCAGGCACCCCTGGAAACCAGTTTTTAAGTTAACAGTTATTACCTACCTAAGGCATGGCTATCAAACAGCTGAGGGTAAGAAATCAAACAGCTGTGGGTAAGAAAGAGAAGGAGGCAGCGCGCAGCCCTCTCTGCACTGGAGAAAACTATCTAGGAGCGTTTGGGCTGAATTTATTGCCATCACCTACCTTCATGAAACCCATGGCAGGATGGAGGAAGGGCAGGGCTTATATGCTTAGGACCATAAACAACACATGCTGGGGAAGAAGTGAGCTGAAAAAGAGAAGCAAGTACAGCAATGGAGTTTTACCAGGGGTCACGAATGGAAGATGTTTAGCTGGGTACCATTCAGATTAAGAACCAGCTTCATTTTTTTGTTTGGCTTTTCTCCTTCCAGAGCCTCAGGCAGAAGCCAAAAGGTCTACCTTCATTCAAAATCAGACTGTGGCTACCCTGCAGTGCCTTGGTTCTGGGAGCAAAGTCAAAGTCAACCTTGTGTATTCAGAGAAAGGGTCAAAGGTCAAGCAATCTCTGAAGAACCTGAGAGTCATTGCTGCTCCCAGCAGAAACAGAACGGCCTCCCCCAACTGTCACATAACCCCCACAACCAAGTTTCAGACTGGATCCCTTCTAACAGGCAAAGGTGAGACTGGAAAATGTGATGGTGGTGGGCACTGAGTTTTAGCTGACATCCTTATAGTAGTAGCTAAAGCCTCAAGGATATGGATTATCCTCTCCTTGGGCAGATCTATGTCTTCTCTAAAAATCCGTCTTTAATCTCTATGGGCCCTTCTAACCATGATATGCTGGGATTCTCATGTGATATCCATTTCTGATAGGTTCTTTTGACAATGGTTATTTGAATTATATTTTGAATGCAGACAGTAAAATATTTAAACAGCACAGATTTATGAGGTCAGTCTCCCTCCTACTCCAATCTCTCAATCCTCCAGTTTTCTATAGCACACTATTATCAACTCATTGAATTTCCTTCCTACTGTAAGCATATATGGACGGATATATATATAAAAACCTAAATGGTATCATACCATACACTCTGCTCTGTACCTTACTTTTTTCCATTTAATAATGTATCATACATATTGTTGCATATCAGTATGTATAAATTTGTCTTATTCAGCAATCACATAATATTCCTTTGTATGCCTGTACTATAATTTTTTTTTTTTATTTCCTTAAGTAATCTCTAAGCCCAACATGGGGCTCAAGCTCACGACCCCAAGATCAACAGTCACATGCTCTATCACCTGAGCCAGGCAGGTGCCCCTGACTGTAATTTATTCCACCAGTTCCCTATCGATGGCTATTTTGGTTTCAAATCTTCTATTAATACAAACAATATTGCAAGCAATGACCTTACCCATTCTTCTCTGTGTACCTGCAATTTATCAACCTGATACATTCCAAGGAGCAGGACTGCTGCATGAAAGGTTTGCCAGCAGAAGATAGGACCAGGGAGGGAGACAAACCATAAGAGACTCTTAATCTCAGGAAACAAACTGAGGGTTGCCGGGGGGTGGTGCTGGGAGCGGCAGGGATAGGGTGGTTGGGTTATGGGGAAAAAAAGAAAAGAATTAATTAATTAATTTAAAAAAAAAAAAGGTTTGCCAGCCACTGCTACATTACCCTCCATCCCAGTGATTCCATTTTGCCCTTCCACCCCCACTGTAAGAATGCCTGTTTCCACTAGGCTACTGAGCAATGGTTCTTGACATCAGGTGAGTTTCTCTGTTCTGCCCTCCTTTCCTTCCCCCACCCATTCCTTCTGTCAAGTAGTTTATGATTTTGGCGGTTTCCCTTTACATACAGGCAATCCCCTAGATGTTACTGCTGCACTGCTAGAAAAATAAAAATAAAATTTGACATTTTAGAGAAACTGGGGGTTCCTAAGCAGAATAATGAGGGAAAAAAACAACTTTTAAAACTACAGTTTAGAGGACTAGAGATTGGGAAATAAGTGGATAGATTCTTGGGATGTGTGATTCTAGGTACAGTATATTATATATCCTCTCACAATATGAATGTTTGCACTCCCTTTATTGTACTTTTTAAAGTTCATATGGTAACAATTTGTGTGGGGAAAAAAACCTCTTATTAAAAACTGAAAATTTCTAACAGCATTTGGGGGTTTTCGGTTACCCAATATTAATGTAAAGTAATTTAACCAGATTGTTTTCCTAATATGTGACACCCCCCTTAAGCTCCCCTTGAAGCACCAATGGCAGGTGTCAATAACAGTGAACTTAAGAAGTCATTCTGGAATTTAGAACACTCTGTGCCGGATGGATTTTTCTTGGATAGAGTGCCATGCATTGTAGGATTCCAGGCAATTACGGACACTCGTTCTTAGAAATTTGGGACAAGGAAAACTGGGCGATTAAGGGGGTGGAGGGATGCCAGAGATGAACCTGACCTAATTCAAAAATTTGCCCTAGGCATGTTCCTCCTTCCTTCATGGCATGGTGGTTGGTCCCTGAATGTAGAATGCAAGCTCAATACTTGAGCTGTGCAAAGAGATTAAATGGATGTTTGTTGGCTAGTTTGTGGACCTAATCAACATTCATGATACATTTCTACGGAATAATGATGAATTCCAAACAACCAACTTATGAATGGACTTTTGAAATATCACTCCATTTATAAGCTTGAAACTGCCCATGCTGAATTTAAATTTACACTGAATACCAGGATGTGAGAGACACCAAGTAAGATAGAAATAATTTATGCTAGGTCATAAAAGAGATGCCCTCTGAATATACCACACTCTGTCTGCACAAAATGATGTCCCAGAAACAATCAGAAGACAGTTTAAGAAAACGTGCCCAGAGCAAAGTAGGAATTTGAAACTGGAAGGATGGTAAGTCATTAGAAGATGTGGGTCAACATGGAATGTAGAAAAATGTCAGATGGAGACTATTTGTTACTCTTTATGGAACAGGGCCAATGAAAAGATCCTCTATTACAAACATCTCAAAATTTCTTTCTGGTGGACAAAGGTGACTCATTAGGTATTTTTCACTTATGGTATAGTTTATAACATCCAGTCCCTATTGCTCAGATTCTACATAAATCTAGAATTTCTAATTAGATTTCAAAAGAACACATATGTTTATTTTTTTAAGATCTTATTTATTTATTTGACAGAGGGAGACACAGCAAAAGAGAGAACACAAGCAGGGGGGAGTGGGAAAGGAAGAAGCAGGTTTCCCACCAAGCAGGCAGCCTGATGTAGGGCTCCATCCCAGGACCCTGGGATCATGAGCTGAGCCAAAGGCAGGTGCTTGATGACTAAGCCATCTAGGCGCTCTTCAAAAGAACACATATGGTTTAGAACAGGGTACCTAGAAGAGAAAAATCCTACCTGATCCATTTGATGGATACATTCTCCTATATAGTTTTTTTAAATGTCATTTTAGTATATAGATTAGGCTCCTTGGAATTTGATTAGTGTAAACTGATTTCTAAGGACTATTTACCCCATGTGAAACTGGGGTGTAGGAGATATAACATCACACAAGGGTTTATTCTGATATATTCTTTTTAAACTTTTTTTTTTTAAGATTTTATTTATTTGACAGAGAGAAACACAGCCAGAGAGGGAACACAAGAAGGGGGAGTGAGAGAGGGAGAAGCAGGCTTCCTGTCGAGCAGGGAGCCCGATGTGGGACTCGATCCCGAGTCTCCGGGATCATGACCTGAGCCGAAGGCAGTCGCCCAACCAACTGAGCCACCCAGGCGCCCCTTTATTCTGATATTAATTATAATCTCTGATGAGTTACTTAATTTCTTCAGTGCTCAGTTTCTACAGCTACAAATGACAGATTTGACGAGATGATATCATTTCTAGATACATAAAAGGAGGTTTAGATTGGAAGCACGAACTCAACAGCAAGAAGTAAGGCCTCTCAAATAAGCTCTTTTGACCTGCTAGTATTGTTACAGAATAATCTCCAAAACAGATTTCTACTTAAATATACTGTACCTAATGTTCCCTACTTAAAATGAATTATTTTGTAATAAAGCAAAGCCTCATTGCTAAGTTATCCATTTCACAGATGTAGAGTTTGTACATTTCCTGAAAGGGGGGGCATTCTGTTTTGTCTTTTTTTTTTTTTTTAAACTATTTATTTGACAGAGAGAGAGATCACAAAGCAGGCAGAGAGAGAGAGAGCCCAACACGGGCCTAATCCCAGGACCCTGAGATCATGACCTGAGCCACCCAGGCGCCCAAGGGGGCATTCTTGCTCAAATATCCTTAGCCAGTGAAAAACTAATATTGCAATTCCGTCATCACCAGGAATGGAGTGGTTATAGTTACAGATGTGCTCCACCTTAATGCTCAGTTACCTAGCAGATGAGACCTAAAAGAGCTGCCAACATAGATGGACATTAATTTCAAAGCTTAGGCAGAACTGAAAATATGCTGACAGATGAAGCCTATTAAGGAGACTTTGAAACAGGGCCTCCCAGGAGATGGGAAGACATGTCACATTGAAACACCATTATCCCTGTGGCTAGAGGGCACAGTTCTACTAGAGGATCACTAGGCTTTTCCCTTCTCTTTCAATCATAATACCACTCGGTGTACAAAGTGTTTTCACACCTGCTTCTTCATTTTTATTTGTTTCTGATCTTCCCATTACCCCTGTGAAATAGGTAGGCCAAGAATTACTTCATTATAACCATCTTACAGATAAGGAAACCAAAACACAGAGAACTTATGTGACTTGTCCAAAATGAGATTTGTTTATCTTCCATCTCATCTGTCTCAGAAACACATATGCGTTTACTTCAGAGAAATGACTGGCACCAGGCTGGAAATACATCATATAATTTCCTTGTTTTTCCTTTTCAACCTGTTGGTTCTCTGTTTCTGCCTATCTTTGCCAACACTGTCTTCCTGATTAAACTGAAGGCAGGGACCGTTCCTTCCTCCGTAATTTCATGTGCAGTGCCTGGTACTGTGGCTGTTGGCCTCTGTAGTCAAGAACTACCATTTTAGGGGTGCCTGGGTGGCTCAGTTGGTTGGGCGACTGCCTTCGGCTCAGGTCATGATCCTGGAGACCCGGGATCGAGCCCCACATCGGGCTGCCTGCTCGGCGGGAAGCCTGCTTCTCCGTCTCTCACTCCCCCTGCTTGTGTTCCTTCTCTGCCTGTGTTTCTCTCTGTCGAATAAATAAAATCTTAAAAAAAAAAAAAAAGAACTACCATTTTAGGGCGCCTGGGTGGCTTAGTAGGTTAAGCCTCTGCCTTCAGCTCAGGTGATGATCTCAGGGTCCTAGGATCGGGCCCGTGTGGGGCTCTCTGCTCAGCAGGGAGCCTGCTTGCTCCTCTCTCTCTGCCTGCCTCTCTGCCTACCTGTAACCTGTCTGTCAAATAAATAAAATCTTTAGAGGGGCGCCTGGGTGGCTCAGTTGGTTGAGCGACTGCCTTTGGCTCAGGTCATGATCCGGGAGACCTGGGATGGAGTCCCACATCGGGCTCCCTGCTCGGCAGGAAGCCTGCTTCTCCCTCTCTCACTCCCCCTGCTTGTGTTCCCTCTCTAGCTGTGTTTCTCTCTGTCAAATAAATAAATAAAATATTAATAAATAAATAAAATCTTAACGAATGAATGAATGAATAAATAAATAAATAAAATATTTTTTTAAAAAAATAACTTCCATTTCACATGGACTTAATCAAGATCTGGGAAAGTAATTTAGAAAAGTCAAGTGGGACTTACAGATTTTAATTTAATAAGCGATGATTAGAGACCATTAGAAACAAAATAGGAACCAGTGTCTGAATTGGATTTCAAGCCAAGTAAAGTTAGTTAGTTAGTTAGTTAGTTAGTTAGTTAGTTAGACTACAGCCAGAATCTGTGTCTCAGCGCTTCCACAGATGGTTTGAGTCATGGGCATCTTTCATTTGGATTTCAGCCATAGCCTCCTAATAGGTTTCTTTGCTTTGACCCTTGGCCCCCTACAGTCTATTTCTAACACAGCAGTTCAGTGATCCTTTCTAAACAAAGCCATACATTACTCTTTCTGCTCAAAACCTTGCAATGGATCCCTCTTTTTTTTTTTTTTCCGATATTTTATTTATTTATTTATTTGACAGAGAGAGACACAGCGAGAGCGAGCGAGCACAAGCAGGGGGAGTGGGAAAGGGAGAAGCAGGCTCCCCACTGAGCAAGGAGCCCAATATGGAACTGGATCCCAGGGCTCTGGGATCATGACCTGAGCTGAAGGCAGACGCTTAAACAACTGACTGTGCCACCCAGGTGTCCCTGGATCCCTATTTCTTTTTTTTTTTTTTTTTTTAAAGATTTTATTTATTTGACAGAGAGAAACACAGCCAGAGAGGGAACACAAGCAGGGGGAGTGCAAGAGGGAGAAGCAGGCTTCCCGCCGAGCAGGGAGCCCGATGTGGGACTCGATCCCAGGTCTCCGGGATCATGACCTGAGCCGAAGGCAGTCGCTTAACCAACTGAGCCACCCAGGCGACCCCCTGGATCCCCATTTCAATCAGAATAAAAACCAAAGTCCTTCAACTAGCCTATGAGGCTCCCGATACAGGCCCGGTTCCTTTAGAACTTTCCTCATCTCCCAACTACCCTGTGTTCACTCCATTCCAGTCTCACTGGCCTCCTGGCTTCTCCTCTAAAACTATCACATGTCAGAGTCACTCTGCTTCAGGGCCTTTACCATAGCTGCCCCTCCAGGCTAGGTCACTGCTTTCCCAGGCCTGTGCTTAGCTAATTCCCTACCTCCTTCAAGCCTTGGGCCACTTCTCATTTTCTCAAGGAAACAAGCTTGCATTGCAGGTTACCCAGGTACTACTCACCTACACCCCCAGACTGCCTCCTAACCTTGCTCTGCTTTTAGTTGTTTTTTTTTTTTTTAATTTACCCCCTTCTAAAATAACATAAACTTGGGGTGCCTGGGTGACTCTGTCAGTTAAACGTCTGCCTTTAGCTCAGGTCTGATCCAGGGTCCTGGGATCGAGCCCTGTGTCGGGCTCTCCCTGCTCGGTGGGAAGTATGCTTCTCCCTCTCCCTCTGCCTGCCGCTCCCCCTGCTTGTTTTCTCTATCTCAAATAAATAAAATCTTAAAAAGAAATAACAAAGTTTACTTTATTTACTGTTGTCTGCTTCCCCTTGTCCCTCCTCAACCCTCCTTCCCCCTTCTTTGGTCCCTTGCTAGAATGTATCTAACAGATATATCCAAAGTACTGAAGCAGTCCCTGATACAGAATGGATATTAATTTAAAAATATTTGCTTTCTTAAATAAAATCTTTAAGGGGAGGGGAGCGCTTGGGTGGCTCAGTGTGTCAGGTGTCTGCCTTTGGCTCCAGTCCTGGGATCGAGTCTTACATTGGGTTCCCTGCTGAGCTTCTCCCTCTCCTCCCCCTGTCCCTCCCTCTGCTCATGCTCTCTCTCTCTCTCTCTCTCTCTCTTTCAAATAAATAAATAAACAAAATATTTTTAAAAATTTTTACTTTCTGGGTTGCCTGGATGGCTCAGTCAGTTAAGCATCTGCTTTTGATCTCAGCTCAGGCTTGATCTCAGGGTTATGAGTTGAAGACCCATGTTGGGGGCCATGATGGGCAAAGTCTACTTAAAAATTTTGCTGTCTGAAAGAATGAAATTGACGGGGTGTCTGGGTGGCTCAGTCATTAAGCATCTGCCTTTGGCTCAGGTCATGATCCCAGATTCCTGGGATTGAGCCCAATGTCGGGCTCCCCAGTCAGTGGGAAGACTGCTTCTTCCTCTCCCACTCCCCCTGCGTGCATTGCCTCTCTCACTGTCTGTCAAAGAAATAAAATCTTAAAAAAAAAAAAAAGAAAGAAAAAGAATGAAATTGAGGAGTGCATGAAGCTGGGTAGTCTCTCCTTCCAGCTCCCTCTGCTTTCCCCAAAGTTCTCTCAAAGAAGTTGTTGACTTAAGACTTCAGTTAGACAGACCTGCAGCAATCATTAAGGCAAATTATGGTATTTAATATTCTTCCTTGGACTTTGGAGCCAACTTTTTTAAAGAAGGAAACTTTCAACAGTGTTACACCCTCTGTCCTTATTATTATTACAGCCTTCAGAATGATAAACAAACACGATATGGTCTACTCCTTCACTTTGATCCTATATAGTCAAGGCCTCCTTGGGGTTTAATCCATATCTCTTATTAGTATCTTTATCCTTATTTACTCTTGGCGTATTTTGTGCCCACTCCCTAAACCTATGGACAGATCAATGGGGCCACATTAGAAGTTTAATATCAGCTAGGTAGAAATAGGGTTTTTTTCAGGTAAAACAAAGGTAGGATGAAATTTTATCAGTTGTTTTTTTCATTGCTTCTTTCTTGTTTTATAGCTTTTTTACCAGGGATCTCCCAATGTAAGGTCTACGCAGTGATGAGGGCTGCCTCTGAGACTTTTTCTACCACCACCACTTCCATAACTCCTGGGAGTAAAGAAGGAGAGAAAACTACAAGTACTGATGATTTTTCTAGTCCTTTGAAAGAAGGTACAGAATAAGTTGGGGTGGTGGGGGGTGAGACAATAACATAAAGGAAAAGAAACACTTACCCCCAACATGAGTTTGGGTTTTCTAGGATTTTCTGGGAGGAGACTGAGAAATTACATGGATTTTACATCAGAAAATCACTCCATTTCTTATGGGGGGGGGGGGAATCAGCTTCTCTAAAGAAGGTCCCAGAAATGTATGTAGTTTGACACTATTAAGACTCTTTTACCTCCACACAAGTGAGCTTGTAGCCAGTTTCAGGGACAGAATGAATCATATTTCTGTGGCAGGGGATTCCAGCCATTGCATGTAAGGAGAGATGACATTTAAACACTAAGCATCACTATAATGAGGACAACCACCAAGGGCATGCTTTCATCTGCACTGTTTTTAGGAAATGGCTCTCCCTAAATTGGTCAGGACTCAAATTCTGTAATATTGCAGTTTAGTTTACATCCTAGTTCCCATGGGAGAAATGTAAATATAAGATTAGTAATAACAAGATGCATATGAGCCATTTGTCCCCAAGTTTGCCTTTGACCCAAAAGAGATGCCAAATCACCTTTGTTCCTCCTACTTCCCACTACAGTCAAGAGAAGCCAGGGGAGGTGATTTTCTGATCCCACACAGTATGTACATCTGAGCACAAGGGGAGAGACCGAGAGGGTGCTGGTGAAAGGCGAAGCAGAACTCCTTGTGCACCCACCCCCTTCCTCCCCAGAAAGCAACGCAAGAATCACTCCTACTTGATCATGGCCAATCCCAATCCCAGGGAAGCCAACTCATTGGGAAGAGACTGCAAAGGAGGACAGAGCAGAAACCATGAGGCCCACCCCACTCCTGACTCTGAGTCTGAACTAAAAATTCAGCCTATTGCCTCTGCAGCAGGCTGGGCCCCTATTAGTCTAGGAATCTAGAAGAACTTCAAGTCAGAGGATCAATCTCTTCCCTCTCTCAAGTTCTCCCTTCTACCTCTCCTACTCCTCTCTCTCCTTTTAGATACAGATGAGAACCTAAAGAAGAGGCAGAAATGGAGCATTGTGGTCAAATTTCTGATTGCTGTCACCCTGTTGCTCAGTGGAGTTGCCATTATAGTGTTTCTCATTTTTGAAGTCCCATGCCCTGTAAGTTTGTTGATGTATTATGTCCCTGGACTTGACTTTCTTCTGGGGGCGCCTGGGTGGCTCAGTTGGTGAAGCATCTGACTATTGATCTCTGGGTTGTGGTTCAAGTCCTTAGTTGGACTCCATGCTGGGCATGAAGCATACTTAAAAAAAAAAAAAAGATGTCTATAAAGACTTTCTTCTTCTGTTCCAGAGGCAGGTTCACATAATGAAAAAAGCACAGACTCTGGGGTTTGGATAGAACTGCCACTCAGCTAGAGAGTTTGAGTGGGTAGCTGACTCCCTGCCCCTAGGAAACTCTTATATACTCACACTCTCTAGCTGAGTGGCTTTGAGAAAGTTGCTTGAGTTTCCCAACAAGAGCTGGCTCATCTGTTAAATGGGACTAATGGTATTTGCCTCTGATGGTAATTTTGAAAGTTAAGATCCTGTGTGAAAGGTACCTGGCATGTTGGCGGTGCTTGCTAAATGCAAATTCCTGCCTTCTGCTGTACTTGGACATTCTTTACAGAGGACAGATCCAACGAGATTGGGTGTTTTCTTAAAAAATGACAGTTTTCTTTAAATGGCCTGACCGGAGGTTTGGAAGGTAACGAAACTCATACCAGCCACCTAAAATTAACACCAGTCACTTTTTCCTTCAGAGTCAATGCCGGAGAGCCAAAGAGTTAGGCCAATGCCAGCGGTTGTGGAGAAGGCAAAGGAAGGAAGGCCAGCAACCTGGGGCAACTGAATCCCAGCTTGAGTCTCAGCCCAAGAAGGAAAGTGGTCTCTGTGTGGTTTATGTCATCTGTTTGGAGAAGATGAGGTTAATATATAAGTGCTGGGAGACAGGGACCTGCTTCACTTACGAAGCAAATGTTGGTGTTTCTTTTATGTGTCAGGAAATAGGTAAGGTGTTTGTTCTACTGTTTTATTTTCCTCACATCGGCCCAGCCATAACACAATAGGATATTTATTGAAAATATATTATTTCTGGGGCGCCTGGGTGGCTCAGTTGGTTAAACCACTGCCTTCAGCTCAGGTCATAGTCCTGGAGCCCTGGGATAGGGTCCAGCATCAGGCTCCTGGCTCTGCAGGGAGTCTTCTTCTCCCTCTGATCTTCTCCCCTCTCACGCTCTCTCTCACTCTCTCTCTCTCTCTCAAATAAAGTCTTTAAAAAAAAGGGGGGGGGGCGCCTGAGTGGCTCAGTTGGTTGAGCGATTGCCTTTGGCTCAGGTCATGATCCTGGAGACCCGGGATCGAGTCCCACGTAGGGCTCCCTGCTTGGCGGGAAGCCTGCTTCTCCCTCTCTCACTCCCCCTGCTTGTGTTCCCTCTCTGGCTGTGTTTCTCTCTGTCAAATAAATAAAATCTTAAAAAAAAATCAGTTAAAAAAAGAGAAAATATATTATTTCTGAGCCCCAGATATAATCCGTCAAAATGTCTACAGTGGGGCCAGAAAACTTTTTAAGATTTTTAACAACCACCCTAAGCAGAGGTGGATTTACTGTGAACTTAATAAAGTTTAAACTTCAGGACCCATGGGACTTGTATAAAGCTTGAAACTAATTTTGTACTCTTAAAATTCGTATTCTTTTTCTTAAGAAAAAAAAGAGTACCCCAAATTGTAAGAGTTCAGAACCCACAGCATATGTATCCACACCCTTGCCCCTAGGAAACTCTTTTTCTTTTCTTTTTTTTTTTTTTTTTTGACAGAAACACAGCTAGAGAGGGAACACAAACGGGGAGAATGAGAGAAGGAGAAGCAGGCTCCCCACCCCCCCAGCAGCGAGCCTGATGTGGGGCTCAATCTTGCAACTCCAGGATCATGACCTGAGCCAAAGGCAGACACTTACTGACTCAGCCACCCAGGCTCCCTGCCCCTAGGAAACTCTTATATAAAACAAAGTTTAGGAACCACTGCCCTGAAAAGTTGGAATGGTTGGCATAATAGTTTCTTTCCTCCTGGCCCCTGGGTTCATATTGTCCTTTTGTGTCTAAAATTGACACAACACGACTGTTTCAGCATAGCTGCCTTAAATCCAGTTTCCCTGCCAGAGTGGATTCAGACTTCCAATACCAGAAACTGATATGTGCCTTCTCTACAACATCCACAAGACTAAGATGAGGCCTCCAATATTTTCAAAATGAAAGAAGGCGGGGGCGCCTGGGTGGCACAACTGGTTAAATGACTCCAGGTTTTGACTCAGATTATGATCTCAGGGTCCTGAGATCAAGCCCTGTGTTGGGCTCCTCACTCAGTGCAGAGTCAGGTTGAGATTCTTTCCCTTTTTCCCTCTCCCTCCCTGTCTGCTCCTCGCCCCATTTGTACTCTTTCTCTAAAATAAATAAATAGATAGATAAATAAATAAATAAAATCTTTAAAAAATTAAATTAAAAAAGGAATCCACTTTTGCAGAATTAGAGCACTGAGAATGGGTCTCAAAAATTACCTCATCTAGGATGGTTCACATGTGGCTACTCTAATTCTGTGTTGACTGCGCATATCAATAATCGAGCACTGTACACTCCAAGCTGAGTAAGTTCTGGAGATCCAACACATAAAATAATGATTATGGTCAACCAGACTGTATTATATATCTCAAAATTGCTAAGAGACTAAATCTTAAATATCCTTATCACCAAAAAAACTAGTAATTATTATGACATGATACAAGTGTTAGGGTAATAATCATATGGCAATATATAAATGAATTCAGTAGGGCACCTGGGTGGCTCAGTCGACTAACTGTCTGCCTTTGGCTCAGGTCATGATCTCGAGGGTCCAGGGATCCAGTCTGACGCTGGCCTCCCTGCTCAGCGGGGAGTCTGCTTTTTCCTCTGCCTTCCCCTACCCCCACTCATGCTTGTTCACTCTCTCAGATAAATAAAATCTTTTAAAAAAATGTATACAGTCAACACATTATACACAAACTTACACAATGTTATATGTAAATTATATCTCAATATTTGAAACTGATGCCCAGCACTCTTCCCATCCAGCCAGGGCATCAGAGTCTTTCTTATCACAGTGTTTCAGGTACCCAATGGCAACTTATTTGTCATCTCTGGTCTAGGTTACTATTTTTAAATTAACTATTACATATAATATACCATACTTCTATAATCTGGTTTCTGCTAATATTGGATGATGAGTGCATATAAATTGTATGATTTAATCACAGGACATATGTTTAGTTCTTTATTCTAATCTGCTTTATCATTTCTTTTTTTTTTTTTTTTTTAAAGATTTTATTTATTTATTTGACTGAGAGAAACACAGCTAGAGAGGGGACACAAGCAGGAGGAATGAGAGAGGGAGAAGCAGGCTTCCTGCCAAGCAGGGAACCCGATGTGGGGCTCGATCCTGGGTCTCCAGGATCATGACCTGAGCCGAAGGCAGTCACTTAACCAACTGAGCCACCCAGGCGCCCCTGCTTTATCATTTCTACTGCACACTGGAAGAAACAGGCCTGAAGAGGAATAAAAAATCTAATCCAGAATTAGAGGTAACCATGTAGTAGGAACATTAATTGAATCCCTCCCATCAACAAAATAAGCTACTAACTCATAAAAGAATTAATAAAAAGAATAGTAAGCAATTTTATAGGCATTACCTCATTTGAGCCCACAAAAACTGTGGGAGGTAGCTACAGCAGGTATCTACACTTTATTGATACTTAAACTGAGGCTCAGAGAGGTTGTGGACATACAGCTGGTAGAAACAGAACTGAAATCCAAGTTTTTCATCCCTATACTGAAATTTTACTGAAAGCCTTCTATGCATCAAGTTCCTTACCTTTAACAAGGTCATGGTCTATGTTCATAATTTAAGCTTTAGAAAGAACACAGAAAATCAGATGGGACATGGAATTAGATATACCAAGAGTGGAATGGGATTAGTAAAAATGCATTTGTTCCACAGAGACTCAGATCTCTGTCTCTTTTCAAACACAGTGAGACTGTGTGGGTCTGATTCAAGAACTGAAGTAGAGGGCGCCTGGGTGGCTCAGTGGGTTAAAGCCTCTGCTTTAGACTCAGGTCATGACCTCAGGGTCCTGGGATTGAGGCCCACATCGGGTTCTCTGCTAGGCAAGGAGTCTGCTTCCTCCTCTCTCTCTGCCTGCCTCTCTGCCTACTTGTGATTTCTCTGTCAAATATATAAATAAAATCTTAAAAAAAAAAAAGTGTACTTAAAAAAAAAAAAGAACTGAAGCAGAATCCCCATGCAAAGGGGATCCAAGGTAGCTGCATACCCAGAGCCTCTTCCATTGAAGGCAAATAGGTCAAGCAAGGGATGGATGGGCTCTTTGCTACTGGGTTATAGGGTCCAACCAATTGTAGGTTCTCATGCATAAATGAGCATACCTTGCTGATAGCTTTTGTAAAAAAATAACTTTTCCTAGAATTGCTGGGTAACAAAAAGGCAAAATGGTGTGTACTTGGAATTACATTGGGTTTTGTACTAAGCCATCTCTGTGTTGGTATATAAAGGAAGATCCATTTGCATCCTCTTTATCGCTCATTTTCTTTCAATCTGTAGGTTGGACAAGATGCTCCCAACTCATCAAGCCCAAAGAAGGCTGCAGGGATCGCTATCATCCACGAGACATACTTCTGAAAAGCTCTCTCTGCTTCACACATTAGAATGAAGGATACCGCACTGTCTTCTCCCTATTATTAACCAATATTGGCAGGTTCTTGTGAATTCACTCATTATCTTCCACAGGGACATTACAGTCAAACACTAATGTCAAGCCAGTGAAGGAGGAGCATGGGCTTAGCAGGCAGACTTACCTTCATGCTGCTACTGCTCTCTTAGCCACAAGCCTCTGAGATTCACTTCATCCATCACGGGAAATGAGTATCTTTTCATCCCACCAAATGAGCACCAAAAGTCTTCTCTCTGAGCACTATGAATGGACCCATTGCTCTCCTCGACAAAAGGTTTAAACACAGCCTCCAAGTGGCAAAGCAGTCGTCTCTAATGTGGCAGACTTTACCAACTCCTCTGATATCCTCACAGCTGAATTCACGCCCACTGGCTCTCAACTGGCTGAGGGTGGGGGTTCCTGTCTTCTCAGGCTGATGTTCATAGCGTTTTATGATTTAGCCTCTGCCCTACATGGAGCTATCCACACAGTGGTGAGGAGAACATGACCCTAAGCATTCCGCATGTCCTTCTTCTGCGTCATCCCCAAGGGGCGTAGGGACTGCATAAAATATGAGGTTTCCTGATAACCCACCACTCTTCAAGTGGGCCTGACATTACACCCTTAACCACAATGCTGAGCTGCACATATTTTGAACAAGGATTCCAGAGAAAAATGATTAAGATGATCTTCCTTACAAAGGCATAGCTCTGAGTCAAGTCTGACCTGCTCGGGTGAGAGTTTGGCGAGGAAGCAGAAACAGCAGTTGCTGAAGGGAACAGGTTAGGAAAAGGGATTCGCAGGAGGTATAAGACTGTTGTCCCGCTTCCAATATTAGAGTCTTGAAACCACTCTGTTTCATTCTTTCAAGATTAACTGTCACTGATTCTGTCTTCTTAGTTCTCTGGTAAAAACCACATATGGGTTGTATCCTTCTCTTTTTCATTTCAGGTACTGTCTACAAAAGCGATTCTTAAAACTATACCAACAGGGGAAAATATCTCACTCCAAGCCCCAATTTATTATTCAAGCTAACCCTAGAAGGGATGGAACAGATACAAAGCATGCAAGATGGCAGTTTTGAAAATACAGGAGGTGGAGAGGACAGAGCACTGGGGCTGCCATTTGGATAAATGAGTACATTATTTGCATGCCACACTGAATCACAACATCGCCTCCAGTTTATCCTGCCATCTGTGGTTCAGTCTCACCATGAGATAGGAGGGGGGGAAAAGCCTGCTCCTTCCCAAGACCACTCGGGAGGATGATTAAAAACATTCTGTACTTAGAAGCGCTTGGTCTAGGACTGATGCCTACATTCATCCCTACCCTTCCCAGCTTCACCCACTGCAGAATGTCCTTTAATCCAGAAACATGAGGTTCCCCAGGACACAAAAACTGTGGCAAAGTTTACATCTCTTAAATCTTCTGGAAGAGCATAATTTGGGCAAAATTTGTACTAACTTTATAGAAATTTACTGATGGAATCAAAACTGCATTTTGCTTTGGGGACAACTTGTTTTCTCTGATGGAGCAAGGGTTCTCTGAGGATTTTCTGACTCCCTAATTAGGTAACAGTTTTGAATCCCATATTCTCATACCAGTAGGGGATCTTTGAAAACTGAGAGACAGGAGAGACAGCAGAAGGGAAGGGAGAACTCTTATGTGGAGTTTGGGATGTGAACTTAATCTGCAGATCCCTTCAGAGCAAGGCACAGTTCTCCCTGTCATCACTATAGAATCAGCTATAGATTCAACTCGACAAAACAGTTCCTAAGGAGTGCCAATTATTCCAAAGTGCCAAAAATTCCAAGATATTAATTGGAAATTTATTTTCATTAAGTTATCACACTTTGTTTTTTGATTATTAAAGGACATTCTCATACAACAATATTTAGGAAATGCTGGAAGGTGTAAAGAATGAAAAAAACAGAAAAAAATGATACCTAATTGCCCCTCCTAAAGATAACCACTGTTAATACTTCGATGTATCTCTCCAGACATTATAAAGACACGTTTCACAAATCACATCATAGTCCCCATACCATTTTAAACCTGCCCTTCTTTTTTGCTTAATACATTATTGCTGTATTTCCAGTTGGCACAAGTAATTTATTTTTATTTTTTTAAGATTAAAAAAATATTTAAGTAATCTCTTTGCCTAGCATGGGGCTCAAACTCATAACCCCAAGATCAAGAATCGCATGCTCTACTGACTAAGCCAGCTAGGTGCCCCTAAATTTTTCTTTCTTTATTTTTTAAGTAATCTCTATACCCAACATGGGGCTTGAACCCATGACCCTGAGATTAAAAGTCACAGGCTCTACCTACTGAGCCAGCCAGTGCCCCCAGTTGGCACAAGTATCAAGTTGTGCTTTTTTTAAGTCTTAAAGTTGAGAAACTTGGAAGTCATTCTACCTTTTTGAAGGGCTTAAATCATCCTAAAACTTTCTGATAGGCCCAAAGATTAAGGTGGGTAATTGCTTAGGACAGAAAAGGCACATTCATAGGAACCCTCCAATTTAAACTCTTAAAGGTACTGCTGAATCACATTAGTACGTTAGTAGTGCGATTGTATGTTAAAAGCACACCTTTCTTCAACATAAAGACATAAAGGTACTGCTGAATCACATTAGTACGGTAGTAGTGTGATTGTATGTTAAAAACATACCTTTCTTCAACCTAAAGACTTAAAATATAAAACAGTTTTGTATTTTGTTTCACCATTTCTTTATTTTTAACCTATGATTCATTTATATACCCATGGACTCAAAAATCAAAGCAACCTATGACTCTCTGGACCTCTGAAAGGCCTGAGGAGGACATTAGCAACCCTCCTTTTCTGGGTAACTAATCAGAGAGGGACTTAAGGATGGTTCTCTCCTAATCATCCTCTACCCTACCCTTCTTATTTTAGTGCCTCTTTGAGCAGTGTTCAGCGGATCCTGACCCAAAGCACTCTTCCTGTGTTTAAGTCCAGAAATAGCCATTTTCTAAGGAAGAGTTGCTTTCTGTGTCATGACTAGGAGCTAGGAACCCCTTTTTGTTCTTTGTCTTTGACAGGTTGACAGTCTTATGGTTCCTCCTTGCCTCACACTCAGATCCTCCACTCTCAGAAAGGATTCTATTTCTGGAGTTCACCCATGCTGCCCCTGGTTGGCCATTCACCTTTTCCTGTATGCTGCCTAGTGCTCATACTTGAAGTCTGTAGTTGCTGGATTAAATTGTGTTATGTCTATATTCCTTTGAACCTGACAAAGCATCACGTGCATAGCAAACACTCAAAACATATGCTGATAATGTCACTCCACTAAATGGAGAGCTGAGGGTAGCAGAACTCAAATCAAAGCTGCTATTGGTTACCACGTAAATGCAAACCAATCAAAGGCCATCCTGGAACTGCTGGGAACACTTGAATTTATCTCTCTGGACTTATATATATGTTTTTTCTCTCATATTTCTTTATGCTGTCATCTTTCTCTTCCTGTTCCTCATTCTAATACTTTCCTTTTCGTTTTCCTTATTCAGTGACCTGACGAACCAGTCATCTAATACCAGAAATATCCCTTAATCTGAATTCCTAGAGAACTTAGATCCGTGCCTATAGTTAGATTTCAGGTCCCCAAAACCTTTTTTCTAACTTTCCTTCACGTGGTAGAGTCCTGCAACGCCACACCTTGGGCTGGAATATACAAACTTTTACCAGACTCTTGTGGATTTGTGCCACCCAGTGGCCAAAGTCGCTAACTTCATCCTCTGAAAAAAGTGGGCAAAAATAAATGAAAGTAAGCAAACGTAAACAAATGTGAAGTCCATATGTATTATTGGCCCAAAGCGGGGGTAACATACATAAAAGCAAACTTATGTCCTATTTTAAGTCTATTTTCTAAAATTTAAAATAGGATGGAGAAAGATATGTTCAGAAGTATAATGTCATGTCTCCCCAGAATAAGATGATGTCCAGAAGACTCTCCAAGGATTTATTCAGGTCATGACTGCTTCCTAATGTACTACAAAAGAAGAATAAATAGTTCAGCCTATACTATAAAGTCTTATTGCTCTCCAGAATAACCAAACATTTAACAGAAGAGACACTGAATTTGAAGATTTATAAACTATACATATGATAATATAGATAGCAGTTTATTTCTTTTACAGTGAATCTTCTGGAAGGGTTTGTGTCTGAGTGACTCAGTCAGTTTAAGCATCTGACTCCTGATCTCAACTCAGGTCTTGATCTCAGGGTCATGACTTCAAGCCTTGCACTGGCCTCCAAACTGGGCATGGAGCCTACTCAAAAAAAAAAAAAATTTAAAATGAATTTTCTCAGATATGTCTATGTTTAGGACATATGACAAGGAGCAGAATTCATGGGTTGTAGGATAAGAACATCTTCAACTTTGCTAGATTGCATATGGTTTTCCAAAGCAGTTGTACCAAACACGTTCCCACCAACAGTAGAATATTATTCCACTATCTCCCTAACTTGAATATCTCAGACTTTAAAATTTTTGCCAATCTGATCTCTATGAAGTAGTGTGTTGTTGTTCTTTTGTATATTTTCCTTTGCTTAATAGTAAGGTTGAGTACCCTTCCACACATTTGCGTTCAGGTTTTTTCTTGCTTGCTTATAACCTTTCCACTTTTTCTTTTGGATTGTTAACCTTTTTTTTCTAAGATTTTTATTTTTAAGTAATCTCTACACCCAACATGGGGCTTAAACTCACAACCCCGAGATCAAGAGTTGCATGCTCTATTAACTAAGCCAGTCAGGAGCCCGTTAGTCTTTTTTATTTATTTATTTATTTATTTATTTATTTATTTATTTATTTATTTATTTATTTATTTATTTAAAAATGGCACTTAGCCATTTTATTTATTTATTTTTTTAAGGTTTTATTTATTTGACAGAGAGAAACACAGCCAGAGAGGGAACACACAAGCAGCGGATGTGAGAGAGAGGGAGAAGCAGGCTTCTTGCCGAGCAGGGAGCCCGATGTGGGGCTTGATCCCGGGTCTCCCGGGATCATGACCTGAGCCGAGGGCAGTCGCTTAACCAACTGAGCCACCCAGGCGCCCCAACACTAAATTTTTTTTAAAGATTTTATTTATTTGACAGAGAGAAACACAGCCAGAGAGGGAACAAAGGCAGGGAGGGGTGAGAGAGGGAGAAGCAGGCTTCCTGCTGAGCAGGGAGCCCGATGTGGGATTCGATCCAGGGTCTCCGGGATCCGAGCCGAAGGCAGTCGCTCAACCAACTGAGCCACCCAGGCGCCCCACCCTGTTAGCCTTTTTTTTACTGTTATAGAAGTCTGTATTCTTGGTTATATTCTTGGACACTAATCATTTCTCCATGAAATATGTTACAATCGAAAGTGTTTTTCTAAGATATTATTCCTCAACAGGCAGATTTATACATAAAAAGCAACCATCAGGCCCTGAAGCTCTGGGAATCCCACTTGGCTCCAAGAATTTGTTTTGACTTTGCCTTCTATAGCTGCATTTAAAAAGCTGTTTGACACACCTAAAACTCCCACAAAACTGAACGTATTTCTTAGAAGGATTTCAAGGACTCCCACCTTGAAGGACTCTACTTTGTCAACACATACATGACAAAATAAGATCGTTAGGTCACCAGATTCCAATACTATTCAATTCTCATGGCAGGAAGGGGGAAAAAAAAAGCATGTCTCATGACACTATTAGCATCTGGCATTGTCTTATTCTGAAATTAAACTAGCTAAGTAATGTACAGACTCAATTTCAGAATGATTTATTTAGACATTTATTCCCCTAGGCATTTGTGATGACTCCATAGTATTGAAGAGAATTGCAACATGGGATAGCTAACCTCCTGGGTAAGCCATAAAGTACCTTTGCCCAATATTTTTATTTGTCTAGGCACAGGGAAGATAAACTTTGGCAGTACAGACAGTCCATGTACCAGAGCAACATCTCTTTAGAGAAGCGTGGCCTCCTTTTCTCTCCTTTGCGATGTCACTGTTTACCCTTTCAGCTCCCTCCTATCTATCCAGATAGGAAATAATCTGATTCCTATACCCTCTCAATGAAATCCTTTCCCCTTCACCTACTCATTCTTCCTGGTGGATTAAGTTTTAAAACCTTTGTCCTGTCTGTAGACAGTAATAATAGCTAACATTTCATGCACATCTGTTATGTAAAAACAAAAGCTTTCTCTTCTGCTAAAGTAACATTAGGAATACAAGTAGGTGAAGGAGCATATGCCTGGCCTAAACTAGCACAAGAGCCTCTATCTATCTGCCCATAGTTGCTCTCTTGCCTCTCTTTAATCTGTAGACAGTTCTCCACACTGTGGAATGAGCTTTTCAACATGCAAATAAGATCGTGTTACTCTTCTGCTAAAAACCATTCAGTGGCTACCTCTGCTATCAGGATAAAGCCCCAAATCCTTAACAAGACTGCTACGGCCCTGAATGATGTAGACTGTCTCCTTCTCCTCTCATCTCCCCTCACTGTTCACCTCAGCCTAGCTTCAGTCACAGTGGACTAGCTTCCTTCTTTCTTGCCTCAGAGCCTATGCTGTTCTCTGTGGCTGCGACACCATTTCCACTCCCATACCCCACCTTCCTCTTCCTTCACTACTCTTTGCCTATTTAATTCCTACTCATATTTCAGATATGGTTTCACAGAGTCCTCAGTGACCTCCCAAACTCCCCTATGTTTATAGTGTAAATTTCCTCCATGGAATTCATTCGTTTGTAATTGTTCTCCTGTGGCATTTGATGGACGCCTCTCTCACAGAGGTGAGCTACATTGAGAGTAGGCACCATGCCTGCTTTACTTATATTGTGTCCTTGATCCTAGAGCTGTGTCTGACATGTAGGGATTTCATAAATAACTGCCCTTCATAAAAGGTGAGCCAGATGGAAGCTAAGTTGGTGCTCTTCCCAGACTCTCATTCCTTCAAGGTTCCCAGATCTTAGAAATTTATTTTTTTCGTTTTTTAAAAAATATTTTATTTATTTTGAGACAGAGGGTGAGGGAGAGGGAGGAAGAGAGAAAACTTGAGCAGGGGGAGGGGCTGAGGGAAAGGGAGAAGCAGGCTCCCTGCTGATCAGGGAGCCCGCTACACAGGCAGGATCTCAGGAGCTTGAGATCACGACCTGAGCCAAAGGCAGACGCCTAACAAACTGAGCCACCCAGGTGCTCCAATCCTAGAAATTTATAATCGATCTTCTCTGTGTCTTCCTTTTACCATGAGTCACCATCCTGGCCCCCATCTCACTTAATCCTCTGAAGGTACTACAATTATTATCTGCATTTTATGGAAGAGAGAAGTGAGGGATCAGCCACTTGCCCAAGGTCCCAGAGGAGTAAGTGTCAGAGCTAATATTCCAATGCAGGTAGATGACCTCAAAATCTCTACACTTTTAACCACTACATATAAGCCCTGCCAATTTATATCTTTCACTGATATTTCTCTTCACTGGTTGACCTCTTCCTTATCTACTTATTTTTATTAGGAGGATTAGCCCTTTGAGTTGCAAACATTTTTCTATTTTGCCACTTTCGTTTTGACATTGCTTAAGGGATTATGCCTTCTATATTCTGAATCATAATTAGATTTTACTTCCCCATGCCAAGAGGCTAAATGAGTTTTTTCATATCTTCTATTTTCAGTTTTTATATTTTTATTTAAATATTTAATCCATTTGGAGTTTACTGTGGTGTGAGGTACAAATTGACACTTATTTTCTCCCAAATAGTGATCCAATTGTCCACACCATTTACTAAGTAGCACACTTTTATTATATACTATATTTATTTTGGTTTACTTCTATACATTCTATTCTATTATGTGCTTGTATAATTGGTACTTTTTCTTTTCTCCAATGAGCATTTTTTAATCTTTATCTTTGATTTCTCTGTAGTATTTTGCACCGTTACTAATGCATTTTCTTTGACGGACTTTCAGTGCTATATTGCTAAGTTACTGAGTAGCTGAATTAACATATACTTAGGGAACTAGAAAGTCAGGTGCAGCAAAATGATAATGATGACGATATAATCACAGAAGTCACTATAGGAAAAATCAGAACTTTGACTGTCCCTACACATATTTTACAGCTTATAATATTTTTAAGATTAAAAAAAATTTTTTTAAGGTTTTACTTATTTGAGAGAGAGAGAAGAGAAGCAGAAGGAGGAGAGAGACAAGCAGACTCTGGGCTTAGAGTGGAGCCCCACATGGGGGTTGCTCACAGGACCTGGATCCCACAACTCATCATATTACCCGAAGCCAAGAGTCAGAAGCTTAACCAACTGAGCCACCCAGATGCCGCTAAAAAATATATTTTTTAAATAAATCTGACACCCAATGTGTGGCTCCAACTTATGACCCTAAGATCAAGAATCACATGCACTACTGACTGAGCCAGCCTGTGGCTTCAAAATTTCCACCAGTTTGGGCTAATTTCCTAATCTGTACATCTGACCTAGATCTCTCCTCTAGCTTTTGAATCTGTCTAGTGAAGGTCACGTATACATCCCACAGACAACTCAAACTCAACATATCCAGAACAAACCCTGCTCCTTCCCCTTCAGATCTGTTCTTTGCCTGATGGTCCCTCTCTTGGTGAGTAGCCCGTTATCCATCTAGTCAACTACACTGGACATTGGAAAATCATTTTTTTTTAAAGATTTTATTTATTTATTTGACAGAGAGAAACACAGCCAGAGAGGGAACACAAGCAGAGGGAGTGAGAGAGGGAGAAGCAGGCTTCCCACCGAGCAGGGAGCCCGATGCGAGGCTCGATCCCGGGACTCTGGGATCATGACCTGAGCCGAAGGCAGTCACTCAACCAACTGAGCCACCCAGGCACCCCATGGAAAATCATTTTTAATTCTCCACCTATTTATCACTTTTCTCCCTGTTGTTAATTGCTTCATTTTTGTTAAAGAGTTTATTTATTTATTTATTTATTTATTTGAGAAAGAGAGAAAGAGCAAGAGAAGGGGGACAATCAGAGGGAGAAACAGACTCCCTCCTGAGCAGGGAGCCCAATGAGGGACTCATTCCTGGGACCCTAGGATTATGACCTGAGCCAAAGGGAGATGCTTACCCAAATGAGGCACCAAAGCACCCCAGGACAGTGAGCATCTTTTTGAGAGCAGACTGTTTTATTTGTCCTTGAACCTCTAGAACCCAGCATAGTCCTTGTCCTAGAGTAGGGCTAAATAATATTTTCAAGGTAAAGGAATGACACATAAGAATGTTCTAGAAGTGGGACACCAGAGTGGTTCAGCCAGTTAAGTATCTGCCTTCAGCTCAGGTTATGATCCCAGGGTCCTGGGACTGAGTCCCACATTGGGCTCCTTGCTCTGCGGGGAGTCTGCTTCTTCCTCTGCCTGCTGTTCCCCATGCTTGTGCTCTCTCTATGACAAATAAATAAATAAAATCTTTAAAAAGAATGTTCTAGAAGTTTCAAATAAAAAGATATGTTGTGTAGGTTGACTTGTATAAGACTAGCAGGCTATCTGTGAGAAGACCTCTCAGGCTGTTTTTTATAGGCTTAGAAACCCAAATTCTCCTAGGGGCGCCTGGGTGGCTCAGTTGGTTAAGCGACTGCCTTCGGCTCAGGTCATGATCCCAGAAATCCGGGATCGTACCCCATATTGGGCTCCCTGCTCGGCAGGAAGCCTGCTTCTCCCTCTCACACTCCCCCTGCTTGTGTTCCCTCTCTGGCTGTGTTTCTCTCTGTCAAATAAATAAAATCTTTAAAAAAAAGAAAAAAAAGAAAGAAAGAAACCCATATTCTCCACGCACACAGAATGGTCCCATTATTTAGGAGCAGATGTACACTAACCAAACTTATATGTCAATTTATCAGTTTGTTAATTACAACTAGTAATATAATTGTCATAGGTACAAAAATACTATTCTCTGTGTAACTTACATATCCTGAACCTGAAGGCAAGCCTGTATGGGCTTTATTCAAGCATAACTGTTTATGCTCTCCACGGAAGAAAAAAAAACAAACCTAATTCTTGAGGGGCAAAAAAACCTTTACATATAAAGTACTGGTACACATATAGTATATAAACAAATACCCATCTGGCATATCTGTAGTATTAAAACTTCACTGGGAGAAGCAGTTCAGAAAGATTGTCTAAAAGGCTCTTCAGGGCTGACAGTAATGATAAAAAGCTTGAGAACACTAGTTTAACTCCTATACTGATTCTTTCTTTCTTTTTTTTTTTTTTTTTAAAGATTTTATTTTATATTTGAGAGAGAAACACAGCTAGAGCGGGAACACAAGCAGGGGGAGTGAGAGGGGGAGAAGCAGGCTTCCCGCCGAGCAGGAAGCCCGATGCGGGACTCGATCCTGGGTCTCCAGGATCATGACCTGAGCCGAAGGCAGAGAGGCTTTAACCCACTGAGCTACCCAGGCGCCCCCTGATTCTTTCTTAAAGAATCAGAATTAGCAAGGTTAATTTTTTTTTTTTAAGATTTTGTTTATTTATTTGACAGACAGAAACACAGCTAGAGAGGGAACACAAGCAGGGGGAATGAGAGAGGGAAAAGCAGGCTTCCCGCCGGGCCAGGAGCCCGATACGGGGCTTGATCCCAGGACTCTGGGACCATGACCTGAGCCAAAGGCAGATGCTTAATGACTGAACCACCCATGTGCCCCCGCAAGGTTAATTCTAAAAATCAGATATTTGATGGCATTAGGCTGATATGTATTTCTACAATATCACAGCCTGTAAGAGGGTGATTATGCATGAAATTGATTGGCCAAGACTCTTTTTCTTGAATGGGCACTCAGAAAGTTGGCTTTCATAGGCTTCAAACCTTCCATTACTAATGCCTCCCTCTTTTTGGATGACTCATTCTCCTTTTGGATATACTGTACTTATTTGGTGTTTCTCAGGAGCCAGTCCACTTCCTAAAAAATCTTTACATATCTTGGTTGGGATTCATCACCTTCTGAGGTTGTATAAAGTAGTGGTTACAAGTTGGAGATAGAAGTTTGAATCAAGGGGTGCCTGGGTGGCTCAGTTGGTTAAGCGACTGCCTTTGGCTCAGGTCATGATCCTGCAGTCCTGGGATGGAGCCTCATATCAGGCTCCCTGCTTGGCAGGAAGCCTGCTTCTTCCTCTCTCACTCCCCCTGTTTGTGTTCCCTCTCTAGCTGTGTTTCTCTCTGTCAAATAAATAAAATCTTAAAAAAAAAAAAAAAAGAAGTTTGAATCTCTACTATGTTGCCTGTTTATACTCTCTTATCATCAGTTTCTGCATCAGTAAAATGGGAGTAATAACACCTCCCTTAATGGGTTTTTAAGGATTAAAATGAGAAAATATATATAAAAAGCCTTGAGCAATAGCTACTTTTAGTACCAAAGTGGGATGAGAACCCTGCTGTGTCATTTTGAAAGTGTGTTTGTGTGTGTGTGTGAATGCATAATTGAACAGTAAAGATTCGGGGGGCACCTGGGTGGCTCAGTTGTTTGGCTCAGGTCATGATCCCCGAGTCCCAGGATCGAGCCCTGCATCTGGCTCCCTGCTGGCAAGAAGCTGCTTCTCCCTCTGTCACTTCCCCTGCTGTTTTCCCTCTCTAGCTGTAGTTTCTGTCAAATAAATAAATAAAATCTTTAAAAAAAAACAAAACAGTAAAGACTCAGGGCACCTGGGTGACTCAGTTGTTAGGCGTCTGCCTTCGGGTCAGGACGTGATCCCAGGATCATGGGACTGAGCCCCCAATCAGGCTCTCTGCTCAGTGGGAAACCTGCTTCTCCCTCTCCCCTTCCCCCTGCTTGTATTCCCTCTCTCGCTGCCTCTCTCTCTGTCAAATAAATAAATACAATCTTTAAAAAAAAACAACAGGTAAACAGTAAAGACTCAGGAAAAACTGCTGTCCTTGGCATGATTATAGAATCCAGAAAATCAGTAAAGTGAGTGGACAAACACTAAAAAATATGTTTTGTTGTGTAAACATAACCAATTACAGTCATTTATGGAAACAGCTTAACATTTAGGGCCTAATTATCATGCAGCACAATAACAATTACATATATCATTAAATATGCATCAGATTAACCTCATTGTAAGTTTTATTTGATTATAGTAGTAAAGTACTCATTCTGTACTCTAAGGAACAATCTCATAGTTAATTGCTCGCAATGCCTAAATCTGTTCACTATTTACATTAAGTAAATGGGACAAAGCTCCTGAGTTTACTCCACACTGGAGGTAAAGCTGGATTATCCATCCTTGACTGTAACTATGCATGTTCTGTGACCGGTGAGATAAAGTGCACTCCTTTACTTAGGTATAGAGAAAGAAATTGTATTTAATTGCTCAGTCTTCTGGAAATAGGTTTCTACTAGGTAGACATGATTCAAATAATGAAAAAATTCTCATGTTGAACACTGGCCAACCTAGGCTCCTAAAACTTCTAAACGAGCCCCAGGGTCATCCTCTAGAGCACTTCTAGAATTAGAATTAGAATTTATTTGACTCCCACCATGAACCAGGTATTTTATATATGCAGTCATATCCTTACAAAACTTTTTTTTTTTTTAAAGATTTTGTTTATCTGACAGAGAGAAACACAGCTAGAGATGGAACACAAGCAGGGGGAGTGAGAGAGTGAGAAGCAGGCTTCCCGCCGAGCAGGGAGCTGGATGCAGGACTGGATCCTGAGACTCCGGGATCATGACCTGAGCGGAAAGCAGACGCTTAACAACTGAACCACCCAGGTACCCCTACAAAACTCTTTTGAATTAGGTATTATAATTTTCATTTTATACACGAGGAGAAAAAAGGCACAGAAAGATAATAACTTGCCTAAATACTTAGAGGTGGTAAAGGGAAGTAGTTAAATGTTGTAATTAAATTTTTCAGAGACAGGAATCACTCAGCAACAATACGTTCTTAGTTCACCTAACCTTTTGGATTCTACCCAAAGCCTGGTGACTCATGAGACAGATATTCTGCACTTTGTATAGATCAAAAAAAAGTCAGGATGGTGAGGAAGAGGCAGAAGAGATGGGTAGCAAAAGCCTGCATTCATGGACACTCTGCTAAATGGCTACAACATTATGAAAATCCTGGTATCTGCTAACTCTTTAGTTTTAAAGAGTCAGAGGCAGTTTATAGTTACATTTGGCCAGATCTGGTTTTCATTTCATTCTGGCTGTGGACCTAGTAACTAAATGACTTTGGGCAAGGGGTTTTTACCTTTCTAAGCCTTACTTTTCCTTTTTTGTAATTTAGAATGCAGCTAAAAATTTTAGCAAAAAAAAATTTCCCCTCTTAGTCACCTCTGAGATCTTTAGGGCCCTTCTCCTTAATCCAGAAGCAATCCAGACATTCCAGTATGTGGAGAAATGGTTATACAGACCTTACATTTCTGTAAACAGATTGGTAGGAGTGTTTCCACCTTTCCTCTGCAGACTGGTCATAGTTGAGAGAGATCAAGTTAAATAAGCAGTCTAGGAACCTTCTGGAAAGAAAAAGATTCCTTAACTCTTTGGAGGAGGGTGGTCACAAAGAGAGAAACATAAGAGGGTGGTGTACGTGGGTAGGAAGGAAGAAGGCAATGTCATGGGGCAGCAGCAGAGCCTGGGGAGGCCAGAACCATTCCTGAACTGGGCTATCGGGGAGCCTGTGCTTCTGGGAAAGTGACTTAGTGTGTGTGAACTCACAGAGCTAAGAGCTAACAACCGTTAATTATTGAAGTTCACGCCTTCTGGGGGGTGAGACCCTCTCTTCTGAGCGCATCATGGGAAGATCCCTTGCCTTGAAGAGCCCTTGTAATTGGCAAAGGACTGTACTCCAGGACCTAAATCTCTGGTTAATTTGCATGTACTAGGTATACCTTAGAGCTTAAAGGAGAGGAAGTTGAAACCCAGAAGCAAGCATAGACTTTTAGACTTTCTGTTTTTACCTATTTGTATGCCAAACTACAAAGAACCACCTCAGGGGCGCCTGTTGGTTGAGCGACTGCCTTCGGCTCAGGTCATGATCCCGGAGACCCGGGATCAAGTCCCACATCGGGCTCCCTGCTCGGCGGGAAGCCTGCTTCTCCCTCTCTCATTCCCCCTGCTTGTGTTCCCTCTCTGGCTGTGTTTCTCTCTGTCAAATAAATAAATAAAATCTTAAAAAAAAAAAAAAAAGAACCACCTCAGTTAGAGGAAAAATAAGTATTAGATGAGATAAAGTTTATAAATTCTTTAAGCACTCAGGACAAGTAAGTAACTAGAAATGATAGAGATCATTTCCATAGGGAGGGAAGCTCAGAAACTACACTTCTGATTCTAAACACAGCAGCTTAACAGTTGAAGAGGAGCTGTTGGGATATTCTGGACTCAGTCAATGGCAGCTACATGACACATCCTGGCAATAGTATACAATTTTCCCTGCTGTGTGTTATGTTCAAAGGTCAACCTCCTCTTTTAAGAATGGAAGGGCTTGGGGCACCAGGATAGCTCAATTAGGCATTCGACTCTTGATTTCCACTCAAGTCATGGTCTCAGGGTTGTGGCATCAAACCCCGCATCAGGCTTGGCACTCTGCAGGGAGTGTGCTTGAGATTCTTTCCCTCTTCCTCTCCCTCTGCCCTGCATCTGTACACACTTGAGCTTGCATTCTCTCTCTAAAAATAAATAAATAAATCTTCAAAAAAAATGAATGAGAAGGCTTGGAGAATATGGTATCAATTTGTCCTGAAGGTCAATCTTCAAAAATATTAGTTCAACATAAACTGATCTGGGACATTATTAATGCAAATATCTGTCTTAAGATATTTTTTCAGGGGTGCCTAGGAGCTCAGTTGGTTGATTTCCGCCCAGGTCTTGATTTCAGAGTTGTGAAATCAAGTCCCATGTCAGGCTCCACATTAAAAAGATGGGGTTTTTTTTGTTTTTTAAGGATTTTATTTATTTATTTGACAAAGAGAGACACAGTGAGAGAGGAAATACAAGCAGGGGGAGTGGGAGAGGGAGAAGTAGGCTTCCCGCTGAGCTGGGAGCCCGATTCAGGGCTCGACCCCAGGAGCCTGGGATCATGACCTGGCCAAAGGCAGACGCCTAACCGATTGAGCCACCTAGGCGCCCCTAAAGAGATGTTTTTTAGGTTCCTTTATAGACATGCTTAGTAAGAGGAGAAAGGAGGCACTTAGTCATCTCTGCCATGACAAGTTAGTAACAAAGTGCTCTGGAAGCATATTGGAGAGTTACTTAAGCCAGAGTTTGGGGCGGGGGAAAGGAAAGATTTTCCTGAAGAAGTGATATCTAAGCTGAAGTGGAGGTACCATGGCCTGAGACATTCCTTTCCTTTCCCTTCTTTATTTTTAGAGGCAGAGAGAGGTGTGGGGTTGGGGCAGTTGGAGAGGGAGAGAAAATCTTAAGCAGGCTCCATGCCCAGCATGAAGCCTGATGCAGGGCTTGATCTCGTGATCCTGAGATTAGGACCTGAGCTAAAGTCAAGAGTCCGAGGTTTAAATGACTGAGCTACCCACGTGCCCCCAAACTGAGACATTTCTGAGAGTGAAATGAGACAATATTACTAATTATAAGGGACAACACGAATAAATCAGGACTGCCCTGAGCAAAGTGGGACTTCTGGTCACCCTATCTACAAATCATGTTCAGGTACTTGACGTCCAGTGAAAGCAAGGATCTCTTCCCTTTTTACTTTACCATTTTGCCAGAGTGACTTCATCTATACCTTTGCCTTTACTTGCTTATTTCACAAATATTTGTCCAAGATGCACTTATGGCCATAGAAGTTACAAAGAAGAAAATACATAGTGTCTGTCCTCGAGTTCTGTCTAAAGACACATATCCAAAGAAACAATTTTAATACAGTTATACAACTTTAGTCCTGGCTTTTCCTCTGAGCTCCAATATATATCTAACCTGTATCATTTCCTTCCACTCAGATTGCAAAACACAAATCCAAAACAGAACATTTAATTTCTTCTCCAAATCTGTTCTTCCTGTAGCTGGTCTTAAAACTGATGTCACTATCCACTATATTGCTGGAGGTAAAACCCCAGAAAATCACTGCCTTAAACAGTGTTATCGTTCCTGTCACTGTGCATTTTAATTTCTCCACATCTTTCTTAAGCACAATGACTAAATTCAGGTTTAGAATTCTAATGAGGACCTAACATCAAGTGAAGCAGAAGGGTAATTTTCAGGTACTTGAATGCTGTATTATTAACGAATCGATCCCAGGGCTGTTTTTCCACAATAGTACAATATTGATGACTCATATTCAATTTGTGGACAATCATGGCATCCAGATGTAGATCTATGCCCTAGCCAGTATCAAAAAACTCCAGTTTAGGTGAGAAAGTCATGAAGATAAGTCGAGAGTTCAATCCTATCTCCTCTTTGTGGAGATGAGTGGTTGCAGAGGTTTAATGGTGTAGGTATAAGACCAATGTTGGGGGCCTGGGTGGCTCAGTCGTTAAGCTTCTGCCTTCAGCTCAGGTCATGATCCCAGGGTCCCAGGATCAAGCCCCGCATCAGGCTCCTTCCTCGGCAGGAAACCTGTTTCTCCCTTTCTTACTCTCCCTGCTTGCGTTCCCTCTCTATCTATGTTTCTCTCTGTCAAATAAATAAATACAATCTTTAAAAAAAAAAAAAAAGACCAATGTTGATTAAGTTTTGAGCAATGGCAAATTGCTCAAAAAGGATAATTAATGCTTTAAAGAGTAACTTTAGGGGCGTCTGGGTGGCTCAGTTGGTTGGGCGACTGCCTTCGGCTCAGGTCATGATCCCGGAGACCCGGGATGGAGTCCCACATCGGGCTCCCCGCTGTTTCTCCCTCTCTCACTCCCCCTGCTTGTGTTCCCTCTCTGGCTGTGTTTCTCTCTGTCAAATAAATAAAATCTTTAAAAAAAAAAAAAGAGTAACTTTAACATTTCTATCATCTTATTCTCCACACAGCTGTCAGAGTGATCCTTTTAAAATAAATCTGATTGGGCACCTGGGTGGCTCAGTGGTTGAGCCTCTGCCTTTGGCTCAGGTCATGATCCCGGAAACTGGGGATCGAGCCCCACATTGGGCTGCCTGCTCAGCAGGAAGCCTGCTTCTCCCTCTATCACTCTCGCTGCTTGTGTTCCCTCTCTGGCTGTGTTTCTCTCTGTCAAATAAATAAAATCTTTAAAAAAAAATAAATAAAAAATCTAATTACCTCTCCCACCACATACCCAGGAGTCTTTCAAGAGCCATTTCTGCAAAGAAACTGTTATAAAATACATAAAATTCGAATCCACACTCCCTGGCAAATAAGTTTTCCAAATTGTTAAACCCTAAAAGGAAGTCTCCTTCAGTCACAAAAAAAAAAAAAAAAATCTGATTATTCCTTTGCTCTTTGGGATTCCCCCCAAATCCAAAGTCCAACTATGGCTTACAAGATGATGCATGATCTGGTTTCTGGCCTGTTTTGCCACTTACTTCTCTAATTTGCCCTGCTGCGGCCACATTGGTCTCCTTGCTGCTTCTCCAACAGGCCAAGCAAGTCCCTATCTCATGGCCATTGCAATTGCTGCTTTTCTTCTCCTAGTTTCCTTCTGGAAATCCACATGCTGCCTCCCTTAATGATTAGGTTTCTGCTTATGTGATCCTCTCTACCTCATCTAAAAGACCTGCCCATACCACTCTTATCCCTTTATTCTGATTTGTTTTTTCCCCAATGAACTTGCCACAGTACAGGGTATTACCTATCATTTAGTAATACGTGTATTGTTTCTTGCCAATCTCCCCCACTATTACATGAGGCAGATTATTTTGTTGGCTGCTGAGTTCTCAGCACCTAGAACAAGGTCTGCTTATTAAATATTTGTTGACTAGATGACTAAATAGATTTTCGGGATACAGCAATGTAAAACTACGCTATATAACAAAGCTATTGACATGATGCACAGGAAAATGTCTGTAAGGGTATACCAAAAAGTTAACTGTTTATTTAACACAGTGGGAGCTGGTGTGAATTTTCGCTTGTGTGAATTTTCTGATTATTTTTTAGAACGAATTTGTAGCCTTCATATACTAACAGATCAATCGAGTGGCCACACCAGCAGAAAATGCAAATGAATTTGAAGAGAGGTTGGGCAAATTTATGAAAGACAGCCTTCCTTCTAAATAGATGTAAGAGGATAATGGTGAAGATTACCACAGCCTGAATTCCCTTCCCAACACTTTCCAGCTGTGTCTTCCCAAGTTATTTATAAGCCAGTCTAAATGTCTTCACCTGGAAAATGGGGACAATAATAGTGCCTACCTCATAGGTTGTTTTTAAAGATTAAATGCAACTATGAATGTCACCTCCTTTGTAACAATGCCTGGCATGCAATAAATACTCGACAAATGGTAGCTATTATAATCATTAGTAGCAATAAGAGATGTTGGGACATACCTAGCCCTCAAGATTGACATCAGAGTGGACCACCACATCCTCTCATCATTGCGGCTCAGTCTGGGCCCCTGAAGCCCAAAGAGGGGATGGTTCTTTCCAAAGAGAATTTCGACGTTCCAGAAGCATCTGAATAAAACGTACCCTGTTTACCCTTACACCATTCAGTCTGGTTAATCCACGAGCAGCACTGCAAGACCCCCTCGGTCTCCGCTGCCTTCGCGGCACCGGGGGCAGGGAGAGGGGAGTGGGAATGTTAGAAACACAAAAGCAGGACAGTACCGGCCGGCTCCACCTCACCGCACTCTGGAGCGGATCGAACGGCGGCGCCACGCACCGGCAAGCCTCTGGCGACCGGCAACGCGCTAATGCAAAAGGAACTGCTGCCCGGACTCAAGTCAGGCAAGCGGCTCCGTCCGCCCTATCTACCCGAGCCTCTGCCAAAGGACCGCAGCGGGCGCGCGGCGAGGCCGGGGCGCCGGCCGACCGCCGAGAAGGAGGCGGCGCGGGGCCGCGACGGCCGGCGAGGGGCGGTGGCGGCGGCGGCGGCGGCGGCGCGCTCGTGCCTCGGCCGCTCGAGAGCGAGCACGTAGCCCCGGGGGCGCGCGCGGCTGGCGGCTCCTAGGCGCGGAGGAGGGGGAAGCGGCGAGGTGAGGCACGAGGCGCTGCAGGGCTGATGGGAACGGGGCGCGAGCCCCTCTAGCGGCCGAGGGGGTAGCGGGGACGGCGAGGGGCAGTGGGGACGGGGGCGGGCTGCGGGGCTCGGCGGCTCGGGGGAAAATGCGGCGGGCGGGCGGGTAGGCTGAGGGGCCACGCCGCGCTTGGGGGAGGGCGGCGCAGTCTTGGCCTGAGCCGTCGGCCCCGCCCCGTGGCGTGCCTAGCGCGCCCCGCCCCCTGGGCGGCCTTGCACTGATGGAGCCTCGAGTTTCACGTCTATGCGGTCGCACGCCCAATTACGCCGGAAACAGCCGGTCTTATGTTTTGTACCTGGCCGACGTTACTTCTCGAGTTCAGTAGACCTTGAACACTAGGTATAGTTCAGCTCAGTTTTGGAGCTGAGGCCGAACTCAGGTAAAATGACTTGCCCAAGATCATACAGTTTAAGTAACGAAGTGAGGAGCTCCCACCTTTCTGCAAAACTCCAAACCCTGCACCTGGCCTCTGCACCACAGCGAATGCGGTGTGCCTGTCTTCCTCCTCCCAGTGACTTTGAGCTTGGCAGATGTTAATTTGGAACTACCACCCATCCTTTCACGGATGTCAGTGTCAGAAATGACTCTTGTGAGAAGAAAGGAGAGGAAAGAAAATTCTGCTTACTGCAGTATTGTGCTTATGACATGAGTGTGTGTATATTTTTTACTTAACCATCTCTAGTAAACGTTGTTGAAGTGTCACTGCTGTTCACTACTTTTAAGACATTGGGCAAGTAGCAGTCTTTGAGAGCTTTGTTTCTTCTTTGCAAAAGCAGCATATCTGAAGGTTTTGCGGATTCAGAGATAGACCACATACAGAGAGTGGTACCACAGTACCTGGCACATTAGAAAAGTTCAGTACATGTTGGCCATTGTTTTATTACTGACTGCATAATACCACTTGCTAAATCCATTTTTCTTCAGAGACTAGCTCTTCCTGGGACTAGAGCAGGGCGAGAACCATTCCTATCCCAGCCCACTTCAAAAAAGACAAGTTTATTGATGGCTGTGTTATCTGAATGTCAGATAGCCTTAAGGATGAAATACCACAAGCTCAGTGTACCAGGTGAAAGAAGTCACTCCAGAACTAAAGATGAAGTCATCTTTTCTATTTTCATCTTTTCTAATAGTCAACATTTGTCCATTACATTTTGTTTATTGAGTACTTTCTCTGTGTTTGGCACTTTGAAGCGTACAGATGTGTACTGGGTAGTAGTGCCTGCTTTCATTTAGTCTAGAAATGGGAAAAAATAGGCATTCAGAAGTAATCCTCACAAAGTAGAATGGGATGCCAGAAAAGAGATAGCCAAGGAGCTGTGGGATCATAGGAGAGATGTTTTCTTGCTTTAGGGTGCAGTATGCTTTTAATTCTGCTTTCAGAAAATACTTTGTACTATTGTTCAAACATTAAATATTTGTTCTAAGAATAAGTGAACAAATGTTTGTCATAGTAGAGAGGGTTCCGTGGTTTCTAGTAATAGAAAGTCATTCATATTAAAGTATTATTAGATAGAGAAATGAGAAAAAGTCTTTACAGTTGGGCCACCCTTGAGGATGGGGATCTTAATAGCCAGAGCTCATGGAACAAATTCTTTGACTAGTGAATGACTGGGCTCCAGTTGACTCTGTCCTTGTATCAAGATTAAGATTTTCACAGGAGATCTGGCTGCTTTAGCTGTGGGGGTGGGGTATACAGTATTGTGATTGAAACCCCACCAGAACCCTATGAAATGTGGGTGAGTCAGTTTCCCAAAGGAAAGAGGGTTAAGGAGAGAAGTGATAACTGGGTAAAGAAAAACAGTAATTGTTTATTAGAGGTATATAGCCTTTATAGAGGGCTTACTATGGTCCCGGCACCATGGTGCCTTATTTATATGGATTTTGGTATTTAATCTTTACAATAACTCTAGAAGGTAGATCCTGTTTCTCATCCCCACTTTACAGAGGGGGACACAAGGCTTATAAAAGCAATAAAAGTTTTGTAAGTAATTACTTACAAAAGTAATTGGGGAGCCTAGCTGGCTCAGTCAGAAGAGCATGTAACTCTTGATCTCAGGGTCATGGGTTCGAGCTCCACATTGGGTGTAGAGATTACTTAAATAAATAAAACAGAAACGCCTCAGTGGCTTAGTAGGTTAAGTGTCTCACGCTTGATTTTGGCTCAGGTCATGATCATGGGGTCGTGGGATCAAGCCCTATGTCAGGCTCCGCCGTCAAGGAGGAGTCTACTTGAGATTTTCACTCTACCTCTGCCCTCCCTCTACTCTTGTATGCACTTTCTCTCTAAAACAAATACATCTTTAAAAAAAAAAACCTTAAAATTTAAAAAAAGATAAAATAATTTGCTTAGCATTACAAAGCTAGGATGTGGTAGAATTGAGTACGTTGCGTTGCCTTCTCTGCATCTTGTCCCTTTGAGTTATTTTCTGATCCATATACCACTTTTGTTTGTTCATAGGGGTCATCACTTTTGTGTATGTGTTGGCCAGTTCTGACATCTCCTTGAAGGAGTGCTGCGTTGAGGAAGATCAAAACAAGACCGCAGATTTTAGGGAATGGACCGTTTGGGTTCTTTTAGCAGTAAGTATAGTGGGAACAAGTCCCAAGTGAATATTAACAGCAGACTCATGTGGAAGTTGATCAAAGAAGAAAAAGAAGTACTTTGAAGTTAAACAAAGCCCTGTGAATCTGATCCTAAAGGAGTAAGAGTATCAAATCAAAATAAAATTAACCAATACTGATTGCCCACTAAATATGTGACATAAACTTATCACCCTAGGTCTTGTAAGAAAACTATGTTCAGGCGTAATATGATTAAGTTAGTTAGACTTAAGAAAGCAGCTGGATTTCTCTTTAGAATCAATAACATATTTTAGATGCCTTGATAAAAAAAATGTCAGTGGTAGAGTAAAAGACATGCTTCTCTGCCCCTTCCCTTTTAGGGGGAACTCGTGTTGCAAGAGTGAATCACAGTATAATAATAATGCAGAAAATTATGATATGTGTGTGAAATAAATTCAGGCAGCCACAGCTATAGGAGAAAAAACCCACTGCCTTTTCTTTGTTTCTTTTTTTTTTTTTTCTTTCCTTTTCTTTGTTTCTGATGATAAGAGATTTGGCAGAAATAGAAATTCTGTTGTTAGGTGTTAGTAGTGTCCCAGTGAGAAGAAACAGAAAGGCACTGTTGGGGTATTGTTTCCTTTTCAGCATTTTCTTAGATGACCTCTTATTTACTCTCTCATCACACCTGTCTATATAAGTTTAGGACAGAATGAAGTCTTCAAACACATCTAATTCAAATCCCTCATTTTACACATGGATAAAACCTAAATGAATTTTCTTGATGCTGGAAGTATAAACTGAACCCTCTCCTGTTCCCTTTTTAAAATACATACATATATATTTAAACTTTTTATTTGGAAATAGTTTCAAATTTACAGGAAAGTTGGTAGAATAAGAGGCATACAAAGAATCCCCATATGCTATTTCTTAACTTCTTACTCCAGTTTGGTGTTTTCTTTCTCTATAAATATATACACTCTGTGTGTGTGTGTGTGTGTATACACACACAGACACTATACTATACTATGTATCAGTAGATATGGATACCGCCCATTTTTTTCCAGAATCATTTAAGGGTAAGGGACATATTTCATGGTCCTTTACCCCTAAGCATTTTAGTGTTTCCTAAGAATAGTTCTATTATGTAACTTCAGTAGGGTTATCAACTAGTAAATTTAACCATAAAATATTTTTATCCAATTTACCATTGGGTTTTGTAAGCTGACTCAACAGGGTCCTTTATGGTATTTTTTTTTTCCTTCCAATACAGGACACAGTCAGGAGTCAGGTCTTACATTAAGTTGCTGTGTTTCTTTAGCCTCCTTTAAACTGAAACAGTTTCCACAGCCTTTGTCTTTAGTGACAGTCACACTTTTGAAGCTGAAAGGCCCTTCCTCCCTCACCCTTTTTAAAAAACTGAGAGGTTTCTTGTTTTAGGGGGTTTATTTGGTCTTATTCTACACCTTCTTGGTGATAATGGTTTTGAAAACCCAGTCATAGTGTCTCTCTGAGTTCTCCACTATATAATTTGTATTTTTCCCTTGGGAGAGACCTCACAGGGAGACACTTTAAGGCCAGAAAGTATCACATTTCTCATCAAAATTTCTCCCTAGATTTAACATCCTTATGATTTTTCCTTGATCCAGTCGTTACTGTCATGCAAAGTGATTATTTTCAAATCCAGCATTGCTATTTAGCACTTATATAATTATATGTTATATAATACCATGTATTATATATAATACATATAATATATAATGATACATATTACATAATTTCTTGATTATATAATCAAGAGACCTGTCTCCATTATTTTATTGACGTATTTATTGTAAGTGTGAACAGGGCAAATTCCTATTTTTTCAAGGGTTTATAATTCATTATCATACTTAAGTTGGTTCTTAGATTATCCCAGTTTGACCCCATGAGCTCCTTTATTCTGGCTTCTGCATCCTTAATAACACCCATCGCTTTTCTGAGCATCTCCTTACCTTTTGGCTGCATGTTCCAGGTGCATCTTGTATCTTCCCTGCCCCAGACCTGGAATCAGCCCCTTCTCTGAGGAGCCCTGGTTCCTTTTAATGAGGACAGATATTAGAGACCAAGACCTGATCATTGCTACATTGTATCTTGGCCTACAGAGCCGTGAAATACATGTGAATATATGCTATATACATAAACACCAAGATACATACCTATTTACCCATACAGACTCTTTTAAGAAATCATGAGTTCCATTGATACCTCCATTTATCTTCATAAGCTTTTTTCTTGTTTGGCGCCATTCCTTGTTTGTGTGCCCTTTCCTTGATGAGAACCTTGGCATCCAACATCAGCACATTTACTCATTTGCTCAGTCTTCTCATACATCCAAAATTATGTCAGAGTTGCTTTTCACATACTACTACATAAAACAGACCTCCTTCAACAGGTTCAGGATTTGTTAGCATCACCCAAGACTGTTATATTGTTAAATGTCCATACACTATTTAGATTTTTTTTTCCTTTTTAGTGTGGTTATAGTATTCTTCTGAAATACTGTTAGGTTCATTTGTTCATACTGCTTTTATTTTTCCCTTTCTATATGTACTAATTCAATTTTGTAAATTCGAGGAATATAAGTATACTTCCAAAAGCCAAAACTATACAAAAATCTATATTTGGAGAATTGTTACTCCTTTCTATGTCTCTTTCACTCCATTCCATTCCTCCTCCCCCAACCCCTTGTAGGTATCCAACTTCATTGTTCTCTAGTTTAGCTGTCCTGTATTTCTTTTTACAAAGATAAGCTGATATGTCTTGGGTTTTCCCCCTTATTTTGTACAGGAAAGATAGCGTGCTTGTTGCTTTTTTTGAAGTTTGGTTTTTTCACTTAATAGAATCTTCTGGAAATACTGTTTTAGTTTGTAAAGGGTCTCATTCTTTTTTTTTTTTTTTAAATAGTTGCATGGTACTCCATTGTGGGGGTACTCCATAGTTTGTTCAACTATTCTCCAGGACTTGAGTAGGTACTCTTTTGTAATTCCAAATAATGTTCTAATGCATTCTCATCAGCAGTATATGAGAATGCCTGTTTCTCCACATTCTTACTAAAGAAAGTATTATCAAGATTTGGATTTTTGCTAGTCTGATGGGGGAGAAGTTATATCTCAGTCTAATGCTCTCTTATAAGTGAAGTGTGTCTTTTCATATGTTTAACAGGCCATTTTTTTTGTCTTTATCTTTATTTTCTAATTATCTCTTCATTTCTTTTGTAATAGGATTTTTGTTCTTTTTTTCTCTTCCCTCAGTTTTTTTTAAAAGTTCTTTGTATCTTGGGAACTTTAGCCCTTTATCTATAATATGTTTTCAAATATTTTCTTCTAACTCATTTGCCTTTTTATCTTGCATATCGCGTTTTTTGCCAAGGAAGTTTTTTGTGTTGTTTATATCATCAAATTTATTAATCTTTCATTGCCTTTAGATTTTGAATGATGTAAAAAAAAAAAAAAAAAGCCTTTCCTTACTCTTCGGGTTTTTTTTTGTTTTTTTTTTTTAAGATTTTATTTATTTGACAGAGAGAAACACAGCCAGAGGGGGAACACAAGCAGGGGGAGTGAGAGAGGGAGAAGCAGGCTTCCTGCTGAGCGGGGAGCCCGATGTGGGACTCGATCTCGGGTCTCCGGGATCATGACCTGAGCCGAAGGCAGTCGCTTAACCAACTGAGCCACCCAGGAGCCCCTTACCCTTAGGTTATTGAAGAGTTCTGGAATATCTTTGTGAAGGATAGTTTGGCCATGTGTATCAAAAACCCTCTGTACGCTCAACAGTTCTAGTTCCAGAAAAATAGATATTTCGAGGAACGCAACAGCATTCTTCATAATAGTGAAAAATTGGAAACAACATAAATGCCCACCAGTAGAAAACTGATTTGATTAGTTGTTTTCAACTGTACAAAACCCCATGTTTTCTTTTTATAATATTTTTAGAGCCCATTTGCTTTTTGGAAATGAAATACATAGATAACATAACACATCTACACCCATGATGTCAAAGAAACAGAAATAATAGTGCTCTAACTATGATACAAAGGGTAAACAAAAGAGAATAGTGAACTAATGTTATTTTTTATAAAATAATATGTATCTCAATATGTTTAGACACGATTTCAGCAGAAGACATAATGACTTAAGTAGTCAGATGCTTGCACCCATATGTTGAATCACTGTGAATCTTACAACTACAAAAGCACAGTGACTCATGTGTGTTGTATTGGTGACTCAGAAACCCTACAAGCTTGAATAACTCTTGTAGAGTTCTGAACAAAACAAGATATAATCTCCTATAGAAGTACATGCTTTCCTAGAAAATACAACATATATTAAAACTGTCAAAAACATTTTGTTTTTATGGGTAATATGGAATTAGGTTCTAGGTCATGGAATTAGGAACGGGTTTCTCACAAATTTTGAATGTCTGGTAGGATATGTAAAAGTTGTACAGGACACAGGTCACTTCTTTGTTGTGTAGGAATGTCTTGAGCCTTGTAGGATATCTAGCATCCCTGGTCCTCACCTGCTAGATGCCAGTAGTATCCTCGGATTTCCAAAATGCCTTCCTAGGGGGCAGTTAAAAACTATTAGGTTAGATGATTGATAACATTAAATTAATGTTGATGAATATTACTCATCCATTAAAAGAACAAGAAAGGATGGCGGCGCCTGGGTGGCTCAGTTGGTTAAACCACTGCCTTCGGCTCAGGTCATGATCCCGGAGACCCGGGATCGAGCCCCACATCGGGCTTCCTGCTTGGCAGGAGGCCTGCTTCTCCCTCTCTCACTCCCCCTGCTTGTGTTCCCTCTCTAGCTGTGTTTCTCTCTGTCAAATAAATAAAATCTTTAAAAAAAAAAA